>PISX010005341.1:0-109170 GCA_004024625.1 Mellivora capensis | reverse complement strand
TTCAGAGGAAAGGAATGCACTTCACAATGTTTGGTAATTGGAAGTTTGCCCTATCATTCAGATGGGTCACTCAGATAAAATTTATCTGTTAATAATCCGTATTCTGGGAAAGACCCCTATTTTTAGATTATTCTATGTGACTAAGGGAGGGACAAAAGTTTCTCCCCACCCAAAGGTCTCAAATGCCTTCAGCTCAAAATAATCCATATTCCTAAATGGCACATTCTGGGTTAGGGTTAGAAGGGAGTATCCTGAGCCCCTTTACTTGGTAACTGTCAAAATAAGACTAGACAGAAATGTGGGCTAGCCCCATTTGTGGCTGGGGTCCCACTAAACTGCTGCCAGGATCGGGGAAATTACAACCTAAAAATACCATAACCTTGACGGGGAACTTAGCAATTAGATAAGATCATTTAAGAAGTACACTTGAAAGTAAGTGTTTTCAAATTAAACAAAATGGGATACCTGCTGTAATTGGCAAGCAGAAACCTCCACAAGGTTTCAAAATTCCAAAATAGTTTCATTAAAAGATTCATTACAAAGGGCTAATGAAAAATTACAGATGTAGGAGGTACCTAAAACAAAAGACTTTAAGACTGACATGACTCCTACTGTTCCTCTTTTAATTCTATCCTCCTTTGAGTACTCATTCTGCTAATTCTGTACGAATTGTTTTTCTTTTTTTTAAATTTTATTTATTTATTCATTTATTTTTTAAATTTCTTTTCAGTGTAACAGTATTCATTGTGTTTGCACCACACCCAGTGCTCCATGCAATACGTGCCCACCTTAATACCTACCACCTGGCTCCCCTAACCTCCCACCCCCTGCCCCTTCAAAACCCCTCAGGTTGTTTTTCAGAGTCCATAGTCTCTCATGGTTCACCTCCCCTTCCAATTTCCCTCAACTCCCTTCTCCTCTCCATCTCCCCATGTCCTCCATGTTATTTGTTATGCTCCACAAATAAGTGAAACCATATGATAATTGATTCTCTCTGCTTGACTTATTTCACTCAGCATAATCTCTTCCAGTCCCATCCATGTTGCTACAAAAGTTGGGTATTCATCCTTTCTGATGGAGGCATAATACTCCATAGTGTATATGGACCACATCTTCCTTATCTATTTGTCCATTGAAGGGCATCTTGGTTCTTTCCACAGTTTGGCGACCGTGGCCATTGCTGCTATAAACATTGGGGTACAGATGGCCCTTCTTTTCACTACATCTGTATCTTTGGGGTAAATACCCAGTAGTACAATTGCAGGGTCATAGGGAAGCTCTATTTTTAATTTCTTGAGGAATCTCCACACTGTTCTCCAAAGTGGCTGCACCAACTTGCCAAATTGTTTTTCTACTTTTGGAAAGACTACACAACTGTAAACCAAAGTCCTCCTGAATAAGGGACAGTTGGGGTGAGGTAGGGAGAGAAAGGTAGGGGTCTTGATCAGGCTCAAAGAAATCCCCAAAATATGGATGTGTGGGGAAACCAGAGATAAGGGGCCAATTGGACCACCCTGCCCTTGGTAGGTCATGTGGGGTGGGTTTTTATGCTAATCACCTGTAACCAACAAAGAATAACCAGACCCTAAAAAGGAAGTAAGCCATTGAAGGTGTTATGGTGATGTTAAAAGGATTTAAGTTCCCTGGTTAGCTTTCTATAAAAGACCAACCCTAAAAGCCCTAAGTTGGCAACACTGTCGGACCCTTCTCTCTCTTAAGAGCATTTTCTGTATCTTCACTTAATAAATTTCTGTCGCTTTACTCACTCTCCTTTGTCCGTGAGATTCATTCTTCAACTCTCGTGAGACAAGAACCTAGCTCCCCTGCTTCACTACAAGTTAATGACCTTATAGATACCACCATCTCTCTCCTCAAAGGAGGGCCCCCATATGACCCTCTCCCAAGAGTTGATGAAAACTGCAGGATTTCCTGGTAAACTGCTACATTATTTCCTTAAAACAGTGGAAAGGAGGGGCACCTGGGTGGCTCAGTGGGTTATAGCCTCTGCCTTCAGCTCAGGTCATGATCCCAGGGTCCTGAGATAGAGCCCCACATCGGGCTCTCTGCTTAGCAGGGAGCTTGCTTCCTCCTCTCTCTCTCTCTCTCTCTCTCTGCCTGCCTCTCTGCCTACTTGTGATCTCTATCTGTCAAATAAATAAATAAAATCTTAAAAAAAAAAACCAAAACAGTGGAAAGGAAACTAGCCACTAGAGCCTGAAAAAAGAATCCTAGAAAACCTGGCTAAAGCTTGAGAAGGGAAAAACTTCTTAACAGAATCAGTTTTTCTGAATCTCAGTTGGCAGTGCCCACTAGAGAGTAAAAAATAAAGTTTCACATTGTCCCTTCCTTTCCCAATCCAAACCCATTATAGTGGTCCTTTCTCTCCCAGAGATAACTATTACCTTCTTGTTTGTCTCATTTTACATAATTGAGTTTGGCTTTCTGACTCCCTGTTATTGGTTCTTTCTTTTGGCTCTCTTTGGGAGTGACCCTGGATTTTAAGAAGGTAATACCTTTGTACCCTCTTTGAGGACCCATATTATATCCAAGGAGGGTTATTCAATACTGGCAGAAATATTAAAAATTAAAACTATGTATGAAGAATGAAAAAAGAAGAATGAAAAAAATTGTAGATAATGTAGTTGAATAGGTGAATTACCCTAGGATGTCATTTAAGTCACAACCCTATTCTATAAAAAAATTCAGAGCAGCTCTCCTTATCTCACAAATCTTTTCAAAACAAAAGTGAGCTCTAGAGGCAATTCAAAATTCATCTATTCTTTTACCATCCCCAAACTTCCCTTGTTTATTTCAAAAGACATATCAATTTGGCCTTAGGAATCCAAAGTCCCTGGAGAAACTTGCATTCTTTTTCTGTTCCTTGAAGTTATGCATCTTACTATGTCTTTCTTTTTTTTTTTTTTTTAAGATTTTATTTATTTTATTTGAGAGAGAGTGTGTGAGCAAGAGAGCAGAAGCAGAGGGGAGAGGGAGAAGCAAACTCCCCACTGAACAGGGAGCCCAGTGTGGGGATCCCAGGACACCACGCTGTCACCTGAGCCCAAGGCAGATTCTTAATGGACTAAGCCATCCAGGTGTTCCTTACCATGTCTTTAAAATGTAAACATGGCACACAACCACCTGTGACTAAAAGAAATTAAAGTGTAGGGGGGAGAGGACTTTTTAAAAAGTACAAACTACTTGGTGTGGCTCAGTCAGTTGGTTGGGCATCTGACTCTTGATGTTGGCTCAGGTCATGATATCAGGGTTGAGATCCAGCCCTGTGTGCGGCTCCACACTGGTCTTGGAGCCTGCTTAAGATCCTTTCTCTCCCTCTCCCCCTCCCCACCACCTTTCGCTCTCTAAAAAAAATATAAAAATAAATAATAATAATAAAATAAAATGCAAAATTAAAAAGTATAAACTACTCAAAACTCTTATGACCAAACTCTATCACAGCCTCCTTAAGATTAATTCCAGGGACAAAGACACATCCTAAAAATTTTGTCCACAAATATTAATAACTATGAGGTGTTTACATCAGTCTGTGTGTATTTCCATATCCGTATATGTTGTAAATGTAAGATATCATTCTACCTCCTGATGATATTGTAAAGAGAAGCAGTTAGGGGTCCTCAGAAAAAGAAAGACAAGACATGCTTTCTTGACATAACAGAAGTCATTTTCGGCCCCGGCTATCTTGTGAAAGAATGTAAGAACAAACAGCCACTATCAGGCCAGGAGAAAGCCTAACCATATGCAGGACAATAAATCAGTGGTAGAACTGCCAGTGCTGATTCAAAAGGAAAGACTGACCTGACACACATTCTTGAGTTATCTTTGTAGGATCTAAACCCCTTTGAGCATTCAGATACCTTGAAGCAAGACTTCCACGACCTCTACTTTCTAATTAAGCTTTTCTTTTCAGTTTGTCTCTTAACTCAGGCAAAAGACCCTGTAGGCAAAGCATCAGTGGTGAGAACCAAAACTACCCCCTCAAGCAATAAGGACTTCCCGCAAGCCCTGGCCTGTGACTGACCCCAAGATAAATGTCGACCTGACCTTCACTGCTCACCCGCAAGTGCCCACTGACCTCTGTCCCACATTTTTCTTATATAAACCTAGAAGTATTTTCAGCACTTTGGAGATAGTCCTTGATACATTAGTCTTCCCAGTTGTTGGCCTCACTGAAATAAATTCCTTTTTTGTTTGACCACCACTTGTCTCTCTGTTTTTGGATTTTGTCTGCAGCAAGTAGCCAAACCTAGTCTGTTTGGAAGCCCAGAGACAGGTGCTCTTGCACCTGCTTCCCCCACCCCAGCCCATTACAAAGGAGCCCTATCTAGTTGGTTTAAAGCAAGAGCTTATAAGGATTGGGCATTCTAAAACTCTCAGCAAGACAGAAACCAACCCAAATGTTTTTCAAATATATGTGATCTAAGAAAATATTCTATATGAAAGCTCATTTAATGCTGATGATTTAATTAAAACAGGCATGCCTTTAGAGTTACCAGCATTAAATATAAACTTAAAAAAATTATTTATTTATTTGACAGAAAGAGAGAGAAAGAGAGAGAACAAGCAGGGAGGGGGAGTGGCAGAGGGAGAGGGAGAGGGAGAAGGAGAAGCAGGCTCCCTGTTAAGCAGGGAGCCCGATATGGGGCTGGATTCCAGGACCCTGGGATCATGACTTAAGCTGAAGGCAGATGCTTAACTAACTAAGCCATCTAGATGCCCCTAAAACATTTTTTTTTTTTTTTACTTCAGTTTATTAGCCAAGTAAGTCTTGCTGTTATCTCTTTCTTACAAGATGTGCCAACAAAAAAAGAATAGCTTGGGATAATAGCTGATTTTGTCTAGTGTTTAATAGACTTTTTGTAGGTAATCTAAACACAATTATTAAAAACACATGTATTAAGTAAATATAAAAATTCTCTCCATGGGTGTTGTAGAGGCACAAAAATGTTCTTCCTTTCTTGGTTCTTTGGCTGGTCTAATTAAATTGATACAAGATAGAATAACAGGAGAAAAACAAACAAAAGTAATAATATGTATTTTTATCCTGTGTAATGGAAAAAAAAAAAAACAGGAAAACTGACTAACTCCTTAAAAAAGCCCAAGCTATCACCTTAAATACTACCTTCAGCTAAAGACAAAAAAAGATGTTGGTGGTAGGGATCTGTTATGGGAGGTTTTCAAACAAAGCATAGCAGACAAAGGTAAGATTGTTAGGCTGATTGAAGTACATGTCTTCTCCACTGATTAGTTTCTAGAGATTTTGAGTATCCCCTCTTCCTGGTGTAACAAGGGAGATACCCTTACAAATAGAGATTTCCCTTATAAATGCAAATGTTTCTTTTTTTTTTTTTAATTTTATTATTTATTTGTCAGAGAGAGAGAGAGAGAGAGCGAGCACAGGCAGAGGCAGAGGGAGAAGCAGGCTCTCTGCCGAGCAAGGAGCCCGATGTGGGACTCGATCCCAGGACGCTGGGATCATGACCTGAGCCGTAGGCAGCCGCTTAACCGACTGAGCCACCCAGGCGTCCCTAAATGCAAATGTTTCTTACAAAAGGGTACTCTGCTTTCAGAGCTTCCTCTGTGTCTGCTGTTTCTTAAAAATAACCAGTTTGAAATAATGAATTTGCCAGAAAGGCCCATATTTTGGGGTAGTATATTTTGTCCCCCTTCCAGTGCATAATTTTAAATGACTGGCCAACAAGTTATAATGTAAATAAGCCTTCACACTTACAAAAGTTTTCTAATTCATTTGTTCCTTGTATTGATTGGGTCTGTCTATTTTTAAATATAGAAGCATACCAGACAGCGATGCCACCTCCAGGAGTGCTTTTATCATAGGGGAAATGGAGTGAACAAATTCACAAATGGTATTCACAGAAATATGGTAGGAGGTTTTGGGATTAGAAGCAGGAGGCTTACTTTTATCACTGGCAATTAGCAGGCATTGTGCAGTGAGGGTACGGAGTTAATGCCTTTTTGTTCGCAGGAAATTACAGCTCAGAAGGAATGCTGGCACTTCGGGTTTGCTAATCTGGATGGCTTTGTGTGAGCCACAATCAAATAATCATTTCCTCTTGTTTGTCTGCATTCACTTCCTGCCTCCTTGGATTTAACTATCAAATGTCCCTTGGTTGTGACCAGAAGTTCTTCAACAAAAGCCCCTGTAGTTACTGACATCATTATTCTTTTGTAAAAAGCAATGCTTGGGCAGATACTAAAGTAAAGAGTTTCTTTTTCTTAGGCAAAGAGGAGTGTTCACCTCGGTGTACAAGCATTCTTTACACTACATATCGGTCTTCATGCCAATATAATATCATAAAGGGATTTAGGAAAACAGGAGCCATGAACAGAAAATTTCACTGTGAATAAAATTCTTTTCAGACTTCATCAAATTTGAAATCTTCCTTTGGTTTTAGTTTTTATGTTTACTTCTTTCAAAGCAACCTATAAAGTATGAAGGTATAGCTACCTATCTATTTATGTCTCCATTTATCATTTTAAAATTCCTATTTTTATTAAGGCTCTTTGTTGGTAGCCAGGTTTTTGTTCTCAAAACCACCTCATACCAAGTCACAGTCTCTCCCAAGACAACAATCTATAAACCAGAGAGGGATGCATTTTAAAAGTGGTGTGTAGGAGGTATTAGAACAAATCCTGTTATACATGAACAGAATTTTTGCACATAACTCCCTCGCAGTGTACCCTTTCATATAAAAATATCTGTTTGGAAGCTAACAAACCAGAACTTTTTTTTTTTTTTTGGCTTCTTTAAGTGTTATCTTTCCTATGCAATTCAAATTAACCTTCTGAATTACTCACCCCACCCCCAAATATGCAACAGTCTCAGGATTGTGTGTTTGTGTTAAGGGGTTCAGAATATGCCACCCCAAAATATGCCAATTAGACATATTGATAATTTTGAGCTGAAGACACGACACGAGAAACACCAGATGCAAGAAGGGCACTCTGACACCCCACCCCCCTTTCTACCAACAAGTAGGTTATAAAATTTCCCATGACAAAGGTGCTTTTCTTGTATGAGGAAGAAAAGAACATTCTTATCACCAGGGATGGGGAGTCAATGCTGAAATGGATCTGTACAAAGTTTCTAAAATAACCTGAATTTTCCCCCGGTTCCCCCATATATTTCTTAGATACTTTCTCACAGTTTATCTTCTCTAGGAGCTTAATGCCCTTTCCCCTTGTTAGTTTTCCACAAATTTATTATTCTTTGTTAAAAAGGTATATAAGCCTTCAGTCCCAGTTGTTTTCTTGGGTTTTTGTTTTTCTTTTGAAAGCTCTGTGTGCATGCCCAAATTTTAAATAAAATGAGTATAATTTTTTCCTGTTAATCTGTCTTTTGTCAGTTCAGTCCATAGGCTGCAATCGCAGAACCTAAGAAGGTAGAGAAAATTTCTTTTCCCTCCCCTACAATTATGATGAGGGTAGAAAATCATTGGCTAGGATACCTTGCTCACTTTGGATGCTGCAGCTGACATCTTGGGGACACCTGAGAAAAGTCAAGAAAAGGCAGGAATTCTTACCATTGTGTTCTCCCAGATCTCTGCCTGGAGGAGCCAGTCAAGTGAGGATTTTAAGAGTCTCTCCTTGTCTTTTTCCTTTCCTTTCCTTTTATTCTTTGCTTTGAGTACTCTGGTATCCTTTACCTCCCAGAAATGGCCACAACTTCCCTTCGTTTCTGTCTTTTGTGTCATTTTTCATATGGAGGACAATGAAAAGGTAGAATATAGACAGGCCTATTGTTTAAGCTGGCTTCTCATAGACAAGTAAGTTAATGGCTCTCTTTGGATCAGAGTATGGACAAATTTTAATGTGGATCACTAATAAAAACAAACAAACCAAACACACATACACACCCCCCCAAAATTGGATGAGATTCTCTTTTCATTTCATTTGTGTCCTGAGAACTTAGCTTACAACCAGGTTTCTGCCAGACAGAAGGCAGAGATCATAGAGCCTGCATTCATTAGCCCAGCATCAGACTAGGAACCCGAGACAAGAAATGCGCTAGTAGCATTTTCTGATTATGGCACCTCTCAAAAGAGTTTGTGTTAGTAAGGGTTTTACCCCATAAACGGTCTTTGTCATCGTCACCCTGTTGTCTTGTCATTTCTGGGAAAGTCCCATAGAAGTATTGGCTGCCCAGGGCCACAGATTAGCAGGTCTGATTGTGTAGGTGCCAACGGCAAGCCCCCCAAGCCCCCAATATGAGTCCCTTTGGCATGACGATTATTTTGAGTTAAAAAGCAATCAAAACCCACTAATTCTGGAAAAGCTCTTTACTTACCCTCAAACTGCCTTAAAACAAAGAAACAAATAAACAAACATAAAACAAACAAAAAAAAAAACCCTAAAGGATCTGCTTCAAGGAGAGAGCCATCACCATAGATAACTACATTTTACTATGAACCACTTCAGTAGACATGGACTCTTCTAACAAGAATAAGAAACAGAAATAAGACTTAGAACAAAAGTTAAAATCTACATCCATAGTAAATTTCCCTTCTCTGCCCTCTTATATTCCCATTTCCCTAACTCCCTATCCCTGACCCCCAAGAAGGTCTTTTGAATCTAGGGACCCCTAGCTCAATCCTCCTCCCCATAATCCAGCCCCACCTTCTCAACAAATTCCTTAAATCCCTAAAACTCTTAACTTTCCCAGAAAAATCCCTTAAATACCCACTGACCACTTTTCTGCAATTTCTGCAAATTTTGCAATTTCTGCAAAAATTACAGAAAGCACTCCAATCTGATCCCCAGGCCTGGCTGGGTATATAGGTTACTTATGTAAATGCTTGTGTCCAGGAAATAACTTTGAGGCCCAAGGCCATGCAACAGGGTTCATTTTGTTGTTTCTTATAATTCCACTCACTTGCCACATACCTATAATGAGACTCTATCAGCTTCAGGCCATCCCCTGCAATGCCCTCTGGGGATGTATCCTGGACCCTCACTGCAAAAAATTCATGTCACTTGGACAGCAGCAGATCTTTTAAGTCACAAGGCCCCTTATCTCTACTTTTGGAAGATCCCAACAAATCTAGAAAGAAATTAGAAAAATCACTGGTCATTGACAGCATAGTGGCCATTCACTCATAGTGATTTTAACTGGCTACTAAAGGGTATTCTTCCTACCCATGATAATACTATAGTTATAAGACAGGCCAGATAGCCCCTGGGGAAACTCCTATCCCCCAATAGAGAAAACAGATGGCTAGAAGTTCTCCCAAACTTTCCACCAAAAGATCAGGAAATGGATCTTCTGCAAGCCAATATTCAAGGTCTGATAGAAGCAACAGTAGATGCCTTCCCCTCAAGGCAAGTGGGTCAAAGGTTGAATTGTACATTCAGAAAGAAGGGAAACATCCCACAGTCTTTGTGGAATGCTTTTATATAGACTTTCCAAAGGCACACTGCATTAAATCCTGAAGTCTGAGAACATAGAAATCTTTTAATTTCCACCTTAGTAAGAAATCTTCTCTCTGGTATAAAAAGTGAAATCCAAAATGGTGTGGTGTTGTGCAGGACCATCTCTCAGTGTTACCACTAAAGCTGCTATCTGATATTTTGAAAATAGGTTGCAGGAAAGCAGGAGGAAGAGGGAATTGAAATCACAGTCCTTGCCTTGCAAATTGAGACTTTAAAAACAGAAGCATGACTCAACACCCACCCATCTTTTTCCCAACCACAGAGTTTCCCCTACCCATCTCAAGATGTCTGAGGATATTGTAAAAGGTCAGGACTTAAAAAAAAAAAAAAATTGTCCTGCATTTCAAAGAAAGGAAAATTTAAATAACAAACTCCCTAGATCCCAACAAGTTCAGAAGGTTTGCTTTTTCCCTTTTGTGGGACAATTCCCCATCAATGATAGTGTTGGTCAATCCTTAGTTGTACCTCAGAACTCACTACTAAACTCAAAACAGAGGATCAAGAACTGTACTTCTTAACTGACACTGGTATAACTTTCTCTACCATTGGTTTAAGGAGCTACCTCTGCCCACCATTTCTAATTCTGTTCAAGCTCTCAGAATCCCTACGCAACCTATTTTATTGTCCATGTCTCAGACCACCCCAATACCCATAAGCCCTCTTACCTCCTACCATACCTTTCTCGTTTCTGACTCCTCATCAGCAAATATTTTAGGTAGAGTCTTGTTAGGTAAACTTAATGCCACCATACAATGTTATAAGTGTTTTTATTTCCCTGTCCAAATCTTCTCAGCCCAAATCTCAAACTTCCTACTTTCCTTAATGGAAGCCTATCTTAATTCAAAATCCCCTGAAGAAGATATAACCTTAAAAGAGGTCTTAATTAACTAGTCTCTGGGCCTCACGTGCAAATGAGGTTGGATTGCTACTGAGTGTAGAGCTTGTGCACATTTTCTGGAAACCTGTCCAATCAGTATCACAATACCCTCTTTTTAAGAAGCAGAATGGGGAATTGAATCTATAATAGACTTCCTTTACAGCACAGTGTAATTTTTTATTTTTATTTTTATTTTCTTAGAGCACAGTGGTCTTATCTTTACTTTCACACCCTATAATATCTCAATCTTGCTAGTAGTGAAAAAGGGAAATTTTATTCAGATGGGAACCAGACCTATTGATTTCTGTAAGATCTAAGAGCCATAAATGCTTTTGTAATTCTTTGTTACACTATAGTCCCTAATACAACTACTGTTCTTACTTCAATTTCTGTTGACATAGCCTGATTTATAGTAATTGACTCTTGCTTGGCTTTCTAATTCCATTGCCCCCCGACTCAAAATTTCTCTTTGCATTTACATTTATAGGAAGACTACATGGACTTGCATAGCTCGGGGATACTGTAAGTCCCCCTCAATGTTTTCCCAAGTTCTTAAAACAAACTTAGACTTTGTAGTCTTTACCCTAGGCTTCACTATTTTTCAGTACATCAACGATGCCTTACTAAAGGCATTAGCTGAAAAAGGCTAGAAAGCCATCTAATCAAAACTTCAGTGGGTGAAGAAGACTTATGTCCTTAGAACATGAAATATCTCATGGCATTCAAAATTCACACCAAAATGCTTTGAGTCAATTTTGTCCCTATCTCTCCCCAAAACGAAAAAGCAGCTATGTAAATTTCTAGGGGAGCCACTACTTTTGCCAGTGGATTCCTAATTTTGCTCCCCTTGCTAAATCTCTATGTGCCTTCTTCCCACATACCTACCCCTGAGCCTGTTTCTTGACCCTGGGAATTGGCATTGACTTAATTTTGAAGCCTTAAAATTAGCATTGTCCACACCCCTGGGTCTCAGGTTATTCAATTTTGACAAACATTTTCACCTATATCATCATAGAAGTAATGGAATTTTGCTGGAAATATTCTAAGACAACTTTTTACTTCTCAGATATATCCTATGGCTTTTCATGTCAATTAGACACCATGTCATCAGGCGTGCCCCCATGCCCATGTGCTATAGCTACAGCTGCCACCCTGATTGAGAAAGTCATCACTTATGTTAGGCTCTCATTCACTTCTATGTTCCTCATGCTGTTTCTGTTCTTGTACAGGTTCGTAAGACACAGGCTTTCTCTACATAGAGCCAGATCACCAACGAAGAAGCCCTATTAACCAACCACTCTTCTATCTTACATTGTTGTAACACTTTACACCTAGCTACTGTACTACTTCTCCCTGATGATGCAGAGCCCCATGCCATTCCAAGACTGCCTGCAACTATAGAAATGGTTTCAAAGTCACAAGAAGATCTCTTACATATCTCTTCAGACAACCTGAATTTATTTCAATTTTGGAATGGCTCTTTCAAACAAAAATCCCAGGAAATATAATTGGTTATACCAGAGTTTCCCCACATGAAATACTGAAGGCATACTTTGCATTCACTGTAATATCAGCCCAAGCCGTTGAACTCTAAGCTCCTACTAAAGTTTGCACATTGGCAAAAGGGAAAAGTGCCAACATTTACCATGACTCCAGGTACATCTTTGGAGTCTACCACACTGTTGGCATAATCTGGAAATTCTGTGGATTCTTAACCTCTGCTGATACTACTATTGCCAGTAAGCATATAATTATTACTCTATTACAGTCTATTCATCTTGCTACAAAAATTACTATTGTTCATGGTCCAGCCCGTATTAAGGAGACCTGTACTATATGACTGGGAACAGTAGGGCTGACAAGACTGCTAAATACACAGCTGAAAATGGGCCCACGTATCCAATTTATAAACCTGCTTTTATCCCTGTATGATGTTATCAACAATCAGGAAAATATCCTGCAATCTGAAAAAGACGAATTGACATAAAAGAGTGTTGAACATTTACCAGGTAGGGTCTATATTGGGTCAAATGGACTTCCTATACCTCTTTTCCTTGGACCATCAGATGGGACATCTGTGTAAATTAGGGACTTTAATGAATTAAAAGACAATTTGTCCTCTGAGGCCCACTCTGGTCCCAGCAGGACTCCAAATGGATTTTATAGATTTACCACCAGCTTTAGGCTATTTCTACTGTTTGGTTATTGTCTGTATGATTAGTGAACAGACTGAATGCTATCCAGTTAGACATACTGATGCCACAACATTGGTAAAGAAATTAATAGCTGAGTTGGTTAAGCATCTGCCTTCGGCTCAGGTCATGAACCCAGGGGTCCTGGGATCGAGCCCCACATCAGACTCTATATGGGAAGTCTGTTTCTCCCTCTGACCTCTCCCCTCTCATGCTCTCTATCTTTCTAAAAGAAAAAAAAAAAAGAAATTAATAGCTGACATTTTTTTTTTTTGTCTTAGCATTCCTTTATGGATTAAATCAGACCAAATCACTCATTTTACAGCAGAAACAAACCACTTGCTTACAAAAACTCTGAGGCACTCATTACAATTCCATACTTCACACCATTCTCAATTATAAAGGCAAGTAGAATATAAAAATCCAGACCAAAAAAGAAGGACGTTAGAAGAATCTCTCAAGAAATAACTTAAGGGATCAGAAGCATTATCTCTGTCCTTTATAAAAATCCAGAATACTCTCAACAGGAGACACGGATTCACTCCTTTTGAAATAGTTTTCCATCATCTTACGCCTACTAGTTTCCATTCCGAGGTGGAGTGAACATCGTGGGGACTTAGGTGAACAATTAGTGCTATGATTAGCTATAATAAAAGAACTAACTAACATACTTAGAGCAAGTCATCAATAGGTAAAAAATGACATAGCCTCCACCGACTGACAAACCCTACTATCCCTTTCAACCAGGAGGTTAGGTGTACATTCAGATTTTTAGAAGAAAGCACACACGCTCATCTCACTGGGAAAGAACTTACAAAATACTGCTATCCTAGCCTGCCATCGAAATTTTAAAAAAAGATAAAAACAAAATCAAACAAATGAACAAAAACCTCTGGGGTTCATGTGAGCCACACCAAGCTAGGCCCAGATCATTCCTCCTACATTGTAGTATTTTCTAAAATACATGCATACATACATATATAAATAAGCATTTGCAACATTCCATATATTTTAGAAATTCATGAGAAAACATTTATTTTCTTTTTGAAATTCCTTTGAGCAATTAAGACCTTTAACTATGATGTCAATCAGTTTAATCTTTTGCAAGCTATGAGTCACATAGGAAATACACTTGGAAATATTTGTCAAAATATTTTAGTTTTAACAATAAGAGCAATTAAAATATCAGAGCACATTTGTAGGACAGCTCACAATCCATAGTGTATGTGTTCAAGATAGCAGGATTCAGCATTGGAAGAGAATGATCTAGATAAGATCTTAATATTCTGTGTAATATTGTTAATGTGAAAGAATAATCCAGTGATATTAACAGTAAATTAACAAGATACTTGCCAGATATATAACCAAAGGGGAAATACATCCCTATAGCAATACAACTAGTGATACAAACTTGTGTAACCAACATTTAATCCAGATACAGACCTATAAGTATGAGACATATTATAAATTAAAATTAGCTTTGCTGTGATGAAATGACTAAAGTATGGTATCATTTAAAAACCAATATTCAAAGTGAAAGAAAAATCTCAAATGATCAGTCTGGTAAGGTGAAAAATGATTCTCCAAGAGGGACCTATATAAAATCTCTGGAATCTATGAATACTACCTTATTTGGGGGGTAAAAAAAAGCTATTTGCAGGTATAATTAAGTTAAGGGTCTTAAGATAAAATTACCCTGGATTGTCCTAGGTGGGCCCTGAATCAAATGATACATATCCTTATAAGAGACATACAGGGAACAGATACTCAGGGGAGAAAGCTGATCTGAATATAGAGATTGGGGTCATGTGTATAAAGCCAAAGAAAGGAATGCTGATGGCCACCAGAACCTGGAAAAGATGATTCTCCCTTAGAGGGAGTGAAGTTCTCTTGACACCTTGATTTTGGAGTTCTGCTTCCAGAAAGATGTAAGAATAAATTTCGTCATTTTAAGCATCCAGTTGTGGTTGTTTGTTAATAGAAGCCATAAGGAACTAACCAGCAAAGCTGACATAGAATCATAAGGATGACTACTACTCATTTAGAAATATTCCATAGATATTTCTGGTAGGTTTATAGCCTTATGGGGTTCTCCATATTAAAAGTCTGTGATATTTATTAGCTAGAAATGATATACTCTTATTCTTACTGATTAACATGTGATGAAAATGTATAAATTAATAGTTGTCACAACATAAAAGTGCCATTATTAGTTTTGTTCTTTCTACTATGCTTGACTTCTTTGATAGGAAATAAGACTTGGGCATGCTTTCTATGGATAGAAAAGGTGCTCACAGATGTTCCCAAATGCAGACAACAAGATAGGAGGAAGCATTTATCAGGTCATGAAATGTCTCTTATGCAATACCTGTCTGACTCATATTGGGGGTCCTGATCTTGAGCTCCCCAACCACAGTCAGGAGTAGTGATATAGTATATATATTCTGTACATCTTTACATACAGTATATAAATATAGTTATTATAATTATATTTAATATATAATTTATAATATTATTATAATATTATATTTTATATATACATTTTTTTCTATCAGCAAAAGATGGGGGGAAAGATGGCATAAAGGGAAAATAAGAAAAGTGGTTGCTAAAGCTGTTTTCAACTTCCTAGAATATTTCAAATTAAGTAAAAAGGGTTTAAGCCAAGGGTTCTCAACCTTGGCACTGTTGGCATAGACCAGATATCATGTCAATTTGGATGGGGCAATTCTTTTATGGGTGCTTCCTGTGTATCACAGCATGTTTAGCAGAATTCCTGTTCTCTACCTACCAGTAATATCTCTCCTCCCAACTGTGATCATTAAGAATATCTCCTGGCACTGTCAACTCTTTTCTGGGAGGACACCTCCAGTAAAGAACAACTGGTTTAAGCATATCATTTTCATGCCCATTTTATTCCTGTGTGAAATTTGAATCTTCACAATGACTACGTAGAGTATATAATTTCTGTTTCAATTTCATGTTGTTCTACACTAGGGTAATAATGGTAAGCAAGTCATTTCTATTTCCTAACCTCATGGAGCTTGAAGTATCATGGGGAAGACCCACATAAATTAAATTACTATAAAAGCAGATGCATGCTGATAAATGATAGCACATGCAATTAGTTGCCAATTCATAGCTCCTTCACCTTTACCAAGAGAACTGGAATTTGCTCTGGGTGGCAAAATACCCAGTTAGATTATGATGCCTATTCCTTTTTGCCAGAAATTTAATTTATGGACTCACTTGCCTTTTAGGGTAGTCATTTGATGAATTCTGTTGAATGAAGTGAAAGAAACTGGAATTTTATAGGAAATACTCTCCTCTCTGCCAAAAAGTAAGCTGATTTCCCTGCCCAATCCTTTATTCTCCCTTTCCCCATCTTTGAAATTGTAAAATGGCTGTGAGGCTGAGTGGTGGGAGCCATTTCGTTACACTGGGATGAACTGAGAGAGTCAAGCAGTGTGGACCTGGAGACCAGACACGACTGAAATGTGAAACAGAAAATAATAAGCACTCCTGTAAACACAACTGCAGCCTCACGTTAAGTCTTTCTCTCTGGTAGTAATGCCACTAGTTTTCACAGCAAAGCCGTAAAATAATGACAACACTGAGTTTGGGTGCACTGCAGCAGCCAGGCAAGAAGGCTGCCGAATCAGCTCTAACAGTTCTTCGCAAATAAGTGCTTTTAACTCGTCAATTTCCTTTCATCAATACCCAGATGCCTGAAATGATTTTGGGGGAGAATTTTGTATATTTTTTGGAGGGAAGAAGATTTATCAACCTCATCATGCACTATCAGGTGGGCTGCTTTTGAATAGTCTATCTCATCACGCACTCCTGAATGGCACCTGTTGTATACCTATACTAACTGGATAAAAGTTAGTATTTTCCTTTCAATTTTTATTTAGATACCCTTGAATTTATTTGTTGTTTCATCCAGTAAGCAAAAGTTTCTTTGAGCACTGCATGAGCAATTCTGATTTTTAATACCAAGAAAATGAAATCCCTTTCAGGAATACTTTTGTTTTTCTATTAGTTTAAATTCTTTTTTCCTACTCTAGCTGAAGTTTCTGACCTTATCACTGAGTTAGAAAGCTACATGACCAGTTCCAAGGCTATTTTTGCTTTTTTAATGTCACTTCTCTGTTTGTCTGCTTTTTGTATTTTTATCCTTCCATTTGAATAACTGGCTTGGGCTTTCAGTTTTATACAATCTAGGGCTCCAGATAATAATGGACATAGTAGACATTGGCCATTTTAATTACTATCCTGCAACTGAATATATTTCTTATTTCAGTGGAATCATCATTGTGCAGTTTTTAATAAGAAGCAAAATTGAGCTCTACCTGATTCCTAAAATCTAAGACACATGTATCACTCTTGTGCTCTGGATTTTCTGTTTCCACCCAAGAACCTGAACCCAGAGAAGTGTTACAAAGATGCAAAGAGACTTAAAAATTATTTTATTGCAGAGTCTGGCTATGAAGTACCAATGGAAAAGTGGTAACAATTACATAATAATCAAACTGATACAGTAGTCCTTTCTTTATTACCAAAAATTTTTGTATTATGGGTCTATTTTTTGAGCCTTTAAATTTCTAACAATACTGTGAGCTACTTAATGTCTTTTTAATGAAATTTCAGTTAGCCAGAGTTTGATTAATGCACCAAATAATTCAGAGCTGTGTTAAGCCATACTGGAATCTGAGGTAAAAAGAAAAATCAGTAATACTGGCAATATATATATATTTGATATTTTGTTCATCATGAATCCTTACAATAATTTCATTTCTTAAAACACTATCATTAAAATATTATTCATCTTGATTATTTTGTGTCTCTGTGTGTGTGTGTGCAGGCAGCTAATACCAATAATGCAGTGTACAGGAGGTCTAAGGCTATTGAATGAACACATCAAAGAATGATCTATAGCCAATGTCATATAGTTGTAGAGTCTTGAAGAAGGTTGTTACAAGGAAAGGACGAAATACATGACACTGAATATCCTTTGGCTTAGTGTATATTATGCCAGATCCCATTTCTTATTCTAAATTTATTATTTATATACTGGTATTCAAAATTAATGGGGCACCTGGGTGGCTTGGTCAGTTAAAGCTGCTGCCTTTGGCTCCGGTCATGATCCCAGAGTCTGGGGATCAAGCCCTGCATTGGGCTCTCTGCTCAGCAGGGAGTCTGCTTCTCCCGCTCTCTCTGCCTGCTGCTCCCCCTGCTTGTACTCTCTCTCTCTGTCAAATAAATAATTAAAAGCTTAAAAAAAGAAATTAATTTGTAGAATTAAAATTAATTTGAAGAATTTGTAGGCAACTAATCTATTTGTGATGGGCTCCCAAGCAAAATATCACAAATTTATTGAATTGCCCCAACCTATGATAGCAAGAAACATCCTAATCTCATCATATTCTTGATACAATTTTGATTTAAAACTTAAAAATTATTTTCAGTGTCCTGTTTAAAAAAAAACAGGCTATAGAGTGTTACTGTTAGCTTAAGTTCAACATAGATTCTAACATTTTAGTCATTTTAGGGACGTAAAAACAAATTACAACATGAAAAGAAGTTTTCACAGTGCAATAGGATATGGACTTGCCAGGAGACATTAAGCCAACCCTTCCAAAAGAACTCAAAAGCACCCTTCCAAAAGAACTTATTTTATATATAAAATGCTCAAAAGAGCATTTTACACACACACACACACACACACACACACATCCAGAATGCTAATTTATTAACTTTCAGTGAGAAATATTATTTTCATGGGAACTGGAATACTCATGTTAGCCAAAAGAGGCTACTGCTATCCTGTTATTGAATGTACATTACTAGACAATCCAATAAAGTTTTTCTGTAATCATGATTCTGAGCACTGTGCCAGAAGATATGTAGTTGCTGACCAGTATACATGAAATTCCCTCTCCCCAGGTCCCCAGGTTAGTGATTGGATGGACACAAACAAATTTGACTCTGATTATTCTTTTATTTTATTTTATTTTATTTATTTATTTATTTATTTATTTATTTGAGAGAGAGAGAGCATGAGCAGAGGAGGCGGGGCAGAGGCAGCCGGAGAAGCAGACTCTCTGCTGAGCAAAGAGTTGGATGTGGGACTTGATTTCAGGACCCTGGGATCATGACCTGAGCTGAAGGAAGATGCTTAACAGACTGAGCCACCCAGGTGCCCTGACTCCGATTATTCTTCATTCTATGTATAAAGGAATGACCACCTTCTTTCTTATATGACTCATGTCATCTCTTCTCACATGTGATAATGTGTTCATTTTGGGTTCAGGCAAATCTTGCTGGCCAGGATGGATTTTGGCCTTTATAAATTGGCTGCACTTGTTTTATTTTTTTTATTTATTTATTTTTTATTTATTTATTTATTTTTTACCAAGGAGAAATTATGTCTTGGCTAAAACAACCATGTTTTGAAAATATAAAATAAGTCTAATAATGTTTACTTTATAAAATTTCAAAAAACAATTTGTAGGAGGATTAACCTAAAATTATATATTGCATGGAATGCTAACCATAAATGTTTTACTAGTCACATTATTTATAGTTTTTAAGAACATAGGTCTGCATTCTAGTGATCAACAGGGAATCATACATTTTTTAAAAAGTGTTACATATAAAAAAAAGTGTTACATATGCTATCATTTCTGGGAAAACCCATTTAGCTTATCACTTTTAAAGCTGTTTTTTTTTCTTCTTAGAGACAAAATTTTATATCAACCCCCAAATCACTTCCTGTTTCTATTCAATATCTATTTTCAGCATTTCAAAATAGTACTCTAAAAACATTTGTGTTCAGATTATCTAGCGGAGAGCTGGGTCACCTGCATTCTTGAGCCACATTTTTTTCCTACCCTCTCTCCCTCTTTCCCTCTTTCCTTCCTTCTTTCCTCCCCCTCACCTCTCTTTCTCTCACCTTTTCCTCTTTCTCTCTTTCATTTTCTTTTCCTTGTGCTCTATAAGATACAACTGTACTTTAGTAATGTCCTACCTGTGTACAGCTTTTCTTATGTCTGTGTCTTAGCTACTTGGGCTATTTACGGTGACTAGATTGAGTATGGCAGTGGTGTTACACTGCAAAGTATCCTTAAGTGTAATATTTTTCTTTTAAAAATGGAATGATTTTTATATAAAATTGAGTCTAAATACGGTACATAAAACATTGTTTACGCAAGATACTATATATCTTGCATTTACTATCAAATGTCACTGTCAAATACCCCAAAGACACCTATGCATTCTTGTCTGAACACTGCTTTATTTAGATTTTGTTTTTTGTTCCTTTTTAGGTTTTATTTATTTATTTGAAAGAGAAAGAGAGAGAGAGAGAGAATGAGCAGGGGGGAGGAGCAGAGGGAGAGGGAAAAGCAGACTCCCTGCAGAACAGGAAGCCCCATAAGGGACTGGATCCCTGGATCCTGGGTTCATGACCTGAACTGAAGAAAGATGCTTAACTGACTGAATTGCCCAGGTGACCGACCCTATTTCTGACTTTGTAAAAGTAAAACCTGGCATGTTTATTACTTGACAGCTGAAAAATAGGATCAGGCTCTTGGTCAATGATCTCTTCCCTCTTTCTATAGGTAGAGCAAAAATCCCGGTTTCGATTCAGTTATTCAGTTTCAACCTCATTAAGAAAGGTTCTGATTTGGGATTTTTATAAAGTAGAGCAACTTCTGCAAGGACATGAGGCTTTTTAAAACTAAAAATGGGCTTTCTGGGAGGCTTCTCAACACAGTATGGCAGAGAGATAAGTTCTATTCCCTAAACCAGTGTATAAACTATTGTGTTAGACTCCTTCTCCAGCCTTATAGTAAGGAATAATAATTAGGAAGATTTGCATAACAGTATCTTCCTTGGTGACGAAGTTTTGTTATTACCAATAAAAACAACAATCCCATTTGCTAAGCATTTATAATATGCCAGGCCATGTGCTTAGTTCTTTGTATATAACACTTATTTTTAATTCACTTTAGCTTGGTGTGGTATGGAATGGTAGCATGACAGATTATTATTATTAGCTATTGGAGGGAAAAGAAACCTAAGATTTAGTGGCTTAAGTAAATTATTGAAGGTAATATAACAAGTAAAGGCACCAATACTTGAATTTAAGTTTGAATCCAAGTGCAATGCTCTCACTAATACTCTTCCAAGTGGGGAGAAGCTATTATCTGTAGATTCCTCTGGAATCCAGTGACTTTAGTGCTTGATGTTTGATGTGGAATGAAGAAAGCTTTCATTTAATGTCCTACTGGGGATATGAAATGTTGCAGTATGTCCTTCAACTGTGTCTTCTTTACAATGAGAGAAAGTTCATGATGAAAAATGTTCACAAACAAGTTGAATTCCTGCCACTTAACAGGTTTGGTTTCCTAAGAATAGCCTTTTCTCCTTTAAACTAGGATAGGACATCATTGCATGAAATCCTGATTAATAAAGTATAGCCTAGTAGTTTTCATTCATTCCCCCACTATAAAAATGTCTCAAGGTAACCTCTCCCAAGGGAGTATATAGTTCTGCTGAACTAAGAAAGCATTAGTGTTTCAGGAAAGATCTCTTGATATTTGTTTAATGCAGATAATTTTGACTTATTAGTTTAACTAGTCTTGGTCAATTAAACTTTCCCAACAGCTAAGAGAAAAGTAAGAGTGCTCTGAAATCCTTCATATGCAATACAACTATTACCCTGGCATAAACATGAAATAGAATTTAAAAAAAAATCTGAATAGGGTTTAAGAAAATGCATCAACAAGAAAATTTGAGTATTTTTGTGACATACATTTTAATAATTAGAATTTTAAGTGATGATGTTATACTAGGATATATTAAAATTTGGGGTATTTTACATAATTTCTGGAACAGTTAAAGCATTTACCCACACAATGTAACCTAAGAAGCTTTATCATTTAAACATTAAATAGCAATTAAATAATTACCTAAAGTATTAGTAAACACTTTTACTTACAACTTTTATTTAACTTCATTGTAATTATAAATATTACCTAATGTTTGCTCATAGCTTTTAAAAAATGGCCTCAACATATAGAGCATGATAAAGACAGCCCAACTTGAATATTGTGATCCACACAATTAAAATTCCAAATCACTGCTGTCAAGGACTTACCTACTAGGCATCCTTCCTTATTTATAAGGCCTAGCTCTTAATGTTCTAATGTCTTAAACATCCTTGGTAATTTTACTCTCAGATGGATATCTTAGCTTCCAGTTTCTTTATGTCTGTTATGGTGACCTTTCCTGCTAATTTATCTTCTGTAGCTACTCACATAGTTAAATTTTGGAGCTAGTAACCAGAAACAGCAGAATCTAATCAACAATTTAAAAACTCTTCTCTCCTGCCACAATGTTCCATTTGACCTCAATTACTCCAGTAACTGACTGTGGTAACATTGAAGAGTTTAGTTCATTAAAACCACCTAATTTCTCACTATTCATAGCCTCTTTCTGGCTGCTTTTTACTTGCCCAGCTAAAATTCCATGATATTTTATTGTTGTTGTTATTATTTAATACTCAGTTTCCTTCCCCATTCCCTCAATCCTATTCTCTGGCAAAATCAAGCCCTGGAAGAATGGTGGTTTCTCCATATTTGCATTGGAACAGGTAACTGTTCTCGGAAAGAGAAATTATACAAATAAATAATTCCATATTCTTATCAAATCAATTTCAGGTTTTCACTTCTTATTCACCTCAAATTTTCTAAAATATTATCTATGTATCCTGTCTCCTCTTCCTCCCTTTTTACTTCAGATTCATTCCAGTTCAATGAAATTTCTGTTCCCAAAGCTCGACTGCTCTGCCAAGGTCTCAGAGACTTCATGCTGCTAAATCTCTATTTTTAACTCACTTATATTCAAGCCTTTACTTAACATTAAACTCAACCTCTTTCCTTGGCTTTCAAAGACCTATGTGATCTGGGTCTTACTTTCTCATTCAATATTGTCTTATTCAATATTCAGTTCTACCTTTATTTCCAATTACTCAGCCACATTAATCTTCATTCCATTAAAAAAAAAACTTAAGTTTTTTCTATCTTAGGAACTTAACAGCTGTTTTATTTCTGCTGACTTGCTAACTCTTTCTTGTCATTCAGATTATAACTTGCTTAAATATTATCTTCCTGGAAAGGGCTTTCCTGACCATCAAACATGAGATATACACTCATTCTTTAGAACACCAAATATTTTAATTTTATGGATGCTATACAATATTCTCGGCTATTTGTTGATTAAATAGTGTCTAAATGCCTTAACCAGAATATGAAATACATGAGAACAGATACTTAACTGCCTAACTCATAATTTATTCCCAGCATAAGAAGCCCAAAAAAAGTGAGACTGAATTAACTTTCCAAATTCATCCAATTTGCCACCAATCCCCATGTTTTCTGCTTTTAAGATATATGTGTGTGTGTGTGTATAAAAATATATATAAATACATATATATATATGTATATTTTAATCTTTGAATCTGCTAAGATTTTGCTCCTAGGGTTTTTATATGTACTATCCTTTCTGCCCTGAGTGCTCTTCTCTTTCTCATAAAGGGTATCTTCTTCTCAACTTTTAGGATTCTCTTTACATATTATCATCCCAGAACGAGCTGGTCACCCTATTCCATGTAGAGTTACTCTTCCTCCCAGTCTTTACTCTTTTATCCTCTCCTTGCTTCATTCATAGCACTAATCACAACCCATTTTGTTTTTTTCCTTTTGTTTATTTTTGATCACATCATTTTAAGTTTCCATCAGAGGGATAACCATGTCTGTCTAGCTCAGTTTTGTCTTACGTGTGATAAAAACACGTAATATAAAATTTACACCTTAATAATTTTTAAATGTATAGCTCAATAATTAGCTCAACTACTTTTTATCGCCTCTTTCTAGAATGTTGCCTGACACAGGGGAAGTGCCTGATAATGACTGTGAAAAGAATGAGTGAAACATTTTGCAACGGGATCAGCTCCTTTTCTATTTCTTTTTTTTTTAAATTTTTAATTAAAATTTTTATAGATTTTATTTATTTATTTGAGAGAGAGAGAGCACAATTGGGTGGGGGGACAGAAGGAGAGGGAGAAGCAGACTCCCTGTTGACCAGGGAGCCTGGTGCAGTCCTTCCTCAGGACCCTAGGATCACGACCTGAGCTGAAGGCAGACACTTAAACCACTGAGCCACCAAGTGGCCCCTTCTTTTCTGTTTTTAACTCATTATTTTTAGTATAGCCCTAAACTTCATTTCTTTGAGATCACCCAGTAAGAATACATTAGCTAGTTTGTCTAATTCCTTTTGGATCTTTAAATCTAGTCCTTGAGTTTGTCTATATCCATTTATTTTATTACTGTCAAAAATTCCTTGGATCCCATTTATCTCTATTTTCTAGGCTAGACTTATAAATTCTGAAAAAACAAAACAAATTTTATGGGGATTATACTTTCATTTTAAATAATTTCTAGGTTGAGTTCATTTTGTCTTATATACATCAAAATTAGTTTGAATCTGAAGTAGTGAAAATAATAACTATTCTATGATTATTTTGAAGTGCCAGTCCAGAGATAAACAATTACCTTATGAGGTAGGTTCTATTAATTTAGTCACTTATCTAATGCATATTTATTGATCACTTACTATATAAGGGCCTTGTAGTATGTGTTGTTAAACGAGACCTAGTGTCTGAAAACAGGAGCATTTATTCTGTTGTGGATACTGAGAAACAAATGAGTAATTACATAGTGATGTGGAACACTTCAGGATAAAAAGTAAACACAGGAATTCTTTGAAGCACGTAAGAAAAAAAGATGCTAAATCTTCTGAGTCCATTTATAGATGAGAAAACTGAGGCCTAGAGAAGTTCATGTATTAATGCTAACATGTTGAATATATTAAAAAATTCTAAAAGATGGTAAAGCCAAAATTCAAACCAAACCGTACTTTGTCTCATTCTGTAATTTAACTTCTTAATAATGCTATCGTATTACCTCCCATATATATACTGAGTACCTGTTTCAAACACTATATTTTATATATATTATATTATTTAAATTTCACAAACACTTTGAGGAAGATGGCAGACTAGGAAGATCCTAAGCTTACCTCATGTCAACCTAGATGTAAATAACTGGCAGAACAGACTTTCCACAGCTAATTATAGAGAAGAAGCCACACTGAAATCAGTAGGAGGGGTGGGAGCATGGTTTGGAACCAAACCAACCTGTGAGGCTAACCACGACAGGTGAGAAACCTCAAGCATGGAGAAAGGAGAGGACCTGACCCCACACCAGAACCCAAGCTATGGGGGACCTGCACTGGGAAGACAAATCTCCATGATATTTGCTTTTGAAAATGACAGAAGCTTAACTTTGCAAGTTTTTACCATCAGTGGCACTTAACATCTGGAAATTTAAATAGTGCTCTAGGAAAGTAGGAGGGCAATAGGAAACTGAGTTCCTGCCCTTAAAGAGACGGCATAGCAGACAACCCCTCTGAGATACAGGGTAGAAGCAGCAGTTGGGAAAATGCTTGGGGCATACTGGAAGGAGATTTATTTACTAATCTCAGTATATGTGTAGGAAGGACAGGATCTTCAGGAGACTTCTCCAAGAACAAAAGAGATGGTGGGTCCCATTTCTCTCCCCATGCCCAGCCTAGAATCAGGGATGCCTACAGGAACAAGCACAAATACTCTCCACTTAGCTTGTTAAGAGTGTAGCTCACTCCTGCATTCTCCAATTGATCCACTCCAACCAATATGTCCTACTTGGCAAGAGTCCATCCAAAGATGCTCTACAAGTGTGGCATTGCACAGGCAGCACTGACAGGGGCCAGCAACACTCCAGTTACTCTGGCTCTGGGGAGAGAGGAAGATAACCAGAAACACTGGTTCAACTGTAGCTCCAGCACTGGGCTGAAGGCAGACATCTGGTCTGACTACAGGCCCCCCTGACCAGTGAAAATCTCTCAGGGATAACACATGGAGAGTGCCCTGCAGTTCAGTGAGACTGAAATTCTAGTAAACATCTGGTCTGACACAACTCAAGCCCAAGACAATTCCAGACTGGCCCTTTAACAACACAGGGATCAAACCCTGCCCACAACAGGCAAAGAGAGACACTGCAGATGACTACACTGAAGGTAAACATATCTCAACCACAACAGTAGGGCAAATGAAACATACACAGGATATACTCCTGAAGGACTAGGTCCTGGTGACAGAGGACATTGCACTGCCGGGAAGCATAGGACTGCTTTCCCATAAAGCCACTATTTTCAAAAGCAGAAGATGTAATCTGTTTTACATAGAGACAGACACAGAGAATTAGACAAAATGAGGAGACTGAGGAATATGTCCTAAATAAAAGAATATATCACAATCACAGCAAAAGAACTAAGTGACACGGAGCTAAGCAATATGTCTGATAGAGAATTCAAAGTAATGGTCATAAAGATAACCACAAAGTTAAGGACTTCGGTGGGGCCTCTACAAACAGATAGAAAATATAAAAAAGAACCAATCATAGATGAGGAATTCAATAACCAAAATTAAAAATTAACTAGAGTGAATAAATAGTAGACAAGAGGACTCCAAAGAACAGATTAGGGTGCTAGAAGACAGAGTAATGGAAAACAATCAAGCTGAAAGGAGAGAGAAAAAGAAGAAGAAATGAAAATAGATTAAGGGAACTCAGAGATACCATCAAGAGCAATAACATTTGCATTATAGGGAACTCAGAAGGCGTAGAGGAGGACAGAAAATTTATTTGAAGAAATAATACCTGAAAAGTTCTCAAATATGGACAAGAAAACAGAAATCCAGATCTAGGAGGAACAGAGAGTCTGCAACAAAACAAACCCAAGGAAGCCCACAAAAAGACATAATAATTAAAATGGCAAAAAGTAGTGTTAAAGAGAGGATTTTAAAAACAGTGGGAGGAAAGGAAACAGTTATAGACAAGGGGAACGGTATCAGGCTATGAGCCAATTTTTGAGCAAAAACTTTGCAGTCCTGAAGAAAGTGGCATAGAGAAGGGAAGAGAAAAAGAGAAGATATATTCAAAGCGATGCAGGGGGAAAACCCCCACCACCACCACCACCAAAATAGAAAAACAAACAAAAACCCTGCAACCAAGAATACTCTATCCAGGAAGGCTATCATTCAGAATAGGAGGAGAGACAAAGAATTTCCCAGACAAAAACCATTAAAAGAATTCATAACCACTAAACCAGTTTTACAGGAAATGTTAAAGGGTATTCTTTCAATGGAAAGGGAAGACCATAAGCAGGAATTTAAAAAAAAGTAGGAGAGGAAAAAATTTCAAAGGTACATATAAACATAATAAAAATAGATTAGTAACCTTTAATGAAGTTAAAACAGCAAAGCAACAAATTCAAGTATATCTATAAAAATTAGTCAAGGGATTCACAAAATAAAAGGATGTAAAATATGACACCATATAGCTAAAATGTTGTGGGGGGAAGAGTGTAAAAATTTAGTGCTTCTGGAGTGGGTTCAAACTTATGCAATCACCAACTTAATGTAGGCTACTATATGCATAGGATATTACATATAAACCCAATGGTAACCCCAAATGAAAACCCTGTAACAGATATGCAAAAAATAAAAAGAAAAATGGTCCAGGCATATCACAAAAGGGAAGAGAAAAAGAGAAGAATGGAACAGAGAAGAAATATAAAAACAACCTTAAAACAACTAACAAAAGGGCAGTAAGTACATACTGTCAGTAATTACTTTGAATGTAAATGGAATAAACACTCCAGGCAAAAGACAGGGTGACAGAATGTATAAAAAAGCAAGGCGGATCTATATGCTGCCTACAGGAGACTTATTTCAGACCTAAAGATACATGCAGATCGAAAGTGATAGGATGAAAAAACATTTATCATGCAAATGGAAGTGCAAAGAAAGTTGTGATTGCAATACTTTTATCAGATAAAATAGACTTTAAAACAAAGACTAACAAGAGACAAAGAAGGACACTACATAATCATAAGGGGAACCATTCAACAAGAAGATATAATAATTGTAAATATTTATGCACACAAGGTGGGAGCAACCAAATATATAAAGCAGCTAATTACAAACATAAAGAAAGCAATAGTAACACAATAATAGTAGGGGACTTTAACACCACACTTACATCAATAGATAAAATATTCAAGGAGGAAAGAAACAAGGAAACAATGGCTTTGAGTGATAATTGGATCAGATGGATCTAATAGATATATTCAGAATATTCAACCCAATAACAAGTAAATACACATTATTTCCAACTGCACATAGGTCTTCAGAATAGATCACATATTAGGCCACAAAGCAAGTCTTAACAAATTCAAAAAGACTGAAATCACATTATGCTTTTTATTTTTTTTTTCTGATCACAATGCTATGAAACTAGAAATCGACCACAAGAAAAAAATCTGGAAAGAACACAAACATATGTAGGTTAAATACATTGCCACTAAACGATGAATGTGTTCACCAAGAAATCAAAAAGGAAATGAAAAAATGCATGGAGACAAATGAAAATGAAAACACAAAACTCCAAAATTCTGGAGATGCAGCAAAAGTTGTTATAAAAGAAAGTTTATAGCATACAGGCCTATCTCAAGAAGCAAGAAAAATCTCAAATAAACAACCAAATCTTATACCTAAAGGAACTAGAAAAAAGAAGAACAAAGAAAACGCCAAACAAGTAGAAGGGAAAAAATAAAGATTAGAGTAGAAATAAATGAAAACCAAAACCAAAAAAACAAAACAAACAAAAAAACCCTGAAAAACTCTACAACAGAACAGATCAGTAAAACCAGGAGCTGGTTCTTTGAGATTAATAAAATTGATAAAACTTTACCCAGACCCATCAAAGAGAGAGAGAGAGAGAGGACTCAAAGAAAATAAAAAAGGGAAGAAGAGAAATAACAACCAATACCACAGAAACACAAAATATTATGAGAATATTATGAAAAATTATATGACAATAAATTGGACAGTCTAGAAAAAATAGATTAATTCATAGGAACATATGGCCTCCCAAAACTGAATCAAGAAGAAATAGAAAGTTTGGAACAGACTGATTACTAACAATGAAATTGAATCAGTAATCAAAAACTCCCACAAAAGCCCAGGAAGAGATGGCTGTGCAGGTGAATTCTACCAAACATTTAAAGAAGACTTAATGCCTATTCTTCTCAAACTACCCCAAAAAATAGAAGAGGAAGGAAAACTTCCAAGGTCATTTTATGAGCGCAGTGACACCAAAACCAGATAAAGACATGACAAAAAAAAGAGAACTACATGCCAATGTCTCTGAAGGACAAAGATGCAAAAATCCTCAACAAAATACTAGCAGACCAAATCCAGCAATATGCTAAGAAAATCATTCCCCATGACAAAGTGAGATTTATTCCTAGGAATACATATGTAGCAACACTTTTCTAGATATTTCTTCTGAGTTAGTGGAAACAAAAGCAAAAAGAAACTACTGGAACTACATCAAAATAAAAGCTTTGCACAACAAAGGAAACAATCAACAAAACATTCCTACCGAATGGGAAATATTTGTAAACAGTATATCTAATAATGGATTAATATCCAAAAATACAAACCTTTATACAACTCAACACCAGAAAAAGAGTAATCCAATTAAAAAATGGGCAGAAGACACAAACAGACATTTTTCCAAAGAAAACATATGGATTACCAACACACACATGAAAAGATGCTCAACATCACTCATCATCAGGGAAATGCAAATCAAAGCGACAATGAGATACCACCTCACACCAGTCAGAATGGTTAAAATCAAAATCACAAGAAACAATAAGTGTTGGTGAATATGTGGAGATAAAGGAATCCTCATGCATTGTTGATAGGAATGCAAACTGGTGCAGCCACTGTGGAAAACAGTATGGAGTTTCCTCAAAAAATTAAAAATAGAATTATCATATAATCTAGTAATTCCACTACTTGCTATTGATCAAAAAAAATGAAAACACTAATTTGAAAAAAATATATATGGACCCCTATGTTTATGTAACATTACTTACAATAGCCAAGATATGGATACAACTCAAGTGTCCATACATAGATGTCTGAATAAGAAGAGGTGGTATATATGGTCAGCAAAATATTACTCAGCCATTAAAAAAAGACTGAAATCTTACAGTAACATCAATGAATCTAGAGGGCATAATGCTAGATGAAATAAGTCAGTCAAAGACAAACATCATATGATTTTACCTAGATGTGGAATTTAAGAAACAAAACAAAAGAGACAGAAAAATAAACAGACCCTTAAATATAGAAAACTGGTGGTTTCCAGAGAGGATGTGTTTGGGGAAATGGATCAAATAGGTGAAGGTGATTAAGAGTAATGTATAGAATTGTTGAATCATTCGTTGTATTATACACCTGAAACAATTATAACACTGTATGTTAATTATACTAGGACTAAAATAGATAGATAGATAAATGATAGATAGATTACATCATGAGAAATAAATATTTTGCATAGTAATAAAATTGGGTTTTTTAAAAATTTCACTTCATCAAAGGAATTAAAGAAAAGGGTTTTTTTTTTTAAACATGCAAAAGTTTTGGTTTTATCAATTTTTATCAATCCCCAACCTTTAGGGAGGATACATAATTGCTCAAAGTGGAAAAAATACAGAAATTACTAGGACCCAGATTTCTCTGATTGCAAAATATATGATTTTGAAAAATTGCCCTTAAAACAAAATATTAATAATACTTGCTATTTTCTCAAGGTCATATACACTATTAGTTCCACTATATCCTGAAATTCAGAAACTTTATTTTGGAAACATTATAGCAAAGTACATGAGGGCTATAGTAGTAAATATTCAATAGATCTATATTTAGTCTATATTTGTACATTTATTTATTTTATATATGCACATTAACAGACATTCTTTCTTATCCTCCCACATTATTTCATTTTTCTAAGTGGTCAGATTATGTCACTCTAGGTCACTTTTCCCTCCTTTGCATATGTTCAATATGTTTTCTATTCTGGGATATGCTATGATTTGTGTGTGTTTCCATTTATCATACAATATTCAAGGATATTTAGGTTGTCTGTGGAAATGGGTAGAATTTAGTCAGGGAATTCATGCAGCATGTTAATTCACTAGTCTATTATCCAGAAATTTTACTCAAAAGGATTTGTAGAAAGGTCTTACATATTTTACCCTTTCAACCAAATTTTCCACCACATGCATGACTGGGCATTTGTCCAGGTCCAGCTTGGTCTCTTTGGGGTCAATATGAGGATATATTAATTTGATGCAGAAGGAAATGAAAAGGGTTTTATTTCTGAGGAGCTAGTAACCATAGTATATTTTTATTAGTTGAGGCATATTGCAGTGCTCATCAAAGAGGACACTAATGAGACTGAGTACCTCTAAACTTGTGGTTGTGTTTGCCATCTTTTCTCAGAAAAGAGTGGGTACATTTTTATTCTTAACGTGAGAAAAAAAGTCTCAAGGGAGGGGAAAAACTGTGCTAGAATAGCAATGAAGAAGTAGTTGCTCTACATGACATTTTATTTCTGGATGGCTAGAAGATCAATGTACTTGCCTGAAGCTCATGAATTAATATCCTCGGCTATCAAGGAATGAGACATTGTGCACAGCAACTTGTTCTTCATTGCTAACTTCTTGTCATACGTAAAGTAATAATAAGGTGGCTTTAGAATAGGTGTCACCCTTGGGATATACCATTACTGTATCTTAAAAATTGCTAATAACTATAATGCATGGAGTTGACTTACATTTTCTGTACAAACGAGACAATTTCTATTAGGCATTTGGAAAGCTGAGGCTCTGGGAAGTTCAGTCTTAAAGAGCTGTATCTTTATATCTCCAGGGGTCACCACAATTCCATCGGGTTCAGTGAGGACTGGGATGAGGTTCTTTTTTTTTTTTTTTTAAGATTTTATTTATCTATTTGACACAGAGAGAGAGACAGTGAGAGAGGGAACAGAAGCAGAGGAAGTGGGAGAGGGAGAAGCAGGCTTTCTGCAGAGCAGGGAACCAGATGTGGGGCTCGGTCACAGGATGCTGGGATCATGACCTGAGCCGAAGGCAGATTCTTAATGAGTGAGCCACTCAGGTGCCCCTGGGATGAGGTTCTTAAATACAAATTTCACTATTACTTTATTCTGGTAACTAATTAGCTTGTATTTCTGATGAATCCTTTACAAAATCTCAATAGCAATATCTCTACCAGGTATAAAAATATGTTCTGAGGATAAATCCATTAATGCATGTATTTGTTTATTCAACAAATACTTATTGTATATTTACAAAGGGCCAATAGTTGTGGTAGACATTATGTACATAAATATAAGTTCAAATAATTTTAGAGTTTAGTAGGTATGGTGGTAATAATATTTCTATGTGACAAGTGTAATGAGAAAATATAAGTAACAGAAGAAAGCAGAGACTTTTGATTTCACAGAAGTAAAACGAGATCCATGGAGTATAGGATGGCAAAGGTTTATGTACACAATTTGTAACATGATAAGATATTAGATGTCTAAAGACTGTGACTCACCTAAAATCCTTTCTGAGAACCTAATGATATAATGATTTAAAATGAAATAAACTCCAAAGGCAAAATGAATAGGGTTGGTATTCTGGGGGAAAGGGGTGGTATAAAAGGCTACTGAAGATCTCAATAACTTTTTTGAAGAAAAAAAACATAAGAAGGTTGAAGGAAGTAGGTGGAGTGATAACAGTCTTGAAAGGAGGTTTTAGTCATTCTGTTCTTTACAGAAAAATAAAATTTGAATCATTTTCCAATGCTAAGATGCTTTCTTATTATTGTTTCAAATTCTCACAGAAGTCTTGTAAGGTGAGTAGAATCCTTCCCACTCTACGAGTGGGAAATCTGAGGATCTGAGATTTTAGGTCAACTAAATTAATAAGAAGGAAAGCTCAAAGATGAGTGGAAATCATCTTTCTCTCATTAACTTTTCTTCATTTAATAAGTATTTATTGAACACTTAGCACATTCCAAACACTATTCTACACAGTGGATTGTTATGGTAAGAGAAATATGATTTCTTCTCTCATTGAATTTGTAGTTTTCTGACTTTAACTTCGATATTTACAACAAAGCTGAAGAGGAGAAATCACCATGATAAACTGATGTTTATCATGTTTAGAGTATGAATTGCTTAGGGACGCCTGGGTGGCTCAGTTGGTTAAGAGTATGAATTGCTTAGAGTATGTTTAGAGTATGAACATTTATGGTATAAAATTCATACATATTCCTACAAAGACAGGCTAAGTGATCTACATTGTGATATCACCAAGGATTATTCCACTATATCCTGACTACATTATAGAGTGATTATATTGGAGGGGGAGAAAAACACTGTGCCAAATATATAATAGATTTGTACCATGCTTCATTTGAAATAAAGAAATGGACAAATATTTTAGGACTGATTTTATATTTACATGACGTCACCATATTTGTTTATTGTAAGCCTCACTTTATAGATAAGATTAATTAAACTCAGTAACTGAGAGAAGAAATCCATGTAATTTTAAATGACATTATTTGGATTTATTGACTATATTTGTGATCTTCAATTTCTTTCCAGTCCTATCAGATATTTACCTCCATACCTTCCGCTGAAACAATTAAAAATTCTAGCAATGCTCTTCTTGGGGCTAAAAGCAAAGTCATTCCACAGTTCTCAGTTAACCTGTCCTTAAACTTTTGATACAGTTGATGTCCAGTCCTCCTTGAAACACTTTCTTTATTAAATTCCAGGGTTACCATTCTTGACTGATTTCCCTCTGACCACTCAGGCCATGATTTTCTCAGCCTTTTTTTCTGGCTCCTTTTCATATCTTTAATCTCTTGTACTGAAGGGGTCCACAGCCAGTAAGTTGACTTTTTCTTTTTTCTAAATATCTCATTCATCTGGTCCCATGACTTCACTACAGTCTACATGTTAATAATTCTCAAATTTATTTAGATAGCCCAGAACTCTCCCCTGAACTCCCCCTGATTCTCCTCCACAGCCCTAGCTGAACATCTAGTAGATCTCTCAAACTTAACATGTCCAAAAGAAGGCTCTTGCTATTTCCCCTACACACCTTCTCTGTTCCCAGAGATCTGTATAACTTGCATCCTCACTCTGGTATTTGTTTCCTATGACTGCTCTCACAAATTACCACATGTTTAGTGTCTTAACAGTACAAATAATTTCTTTGTTCAGAGTACTGGAGGTCAGAAGTTTGAAAGCACTAACAACTGGACTGAAATCTAAGTGTGGACAGGATTTCCAAGGAGTTTCTAAGAGATAATCCATTCTTTGTATTTTCCAGCTTCTGGTGTCTACTCCGGTTCTTTGGCTTGTGGCTGCATTTTGTGTGTCTCTGCCCCTATGATTAGACTGCCTTTTCTTCTTTTGTTTATGGGTAAAATGTCTTTCACTGCCACTTGAAAAGGATTCATGATTGCATTTAGCATTTAGGGTCCAACTGGATGATCCAGAACAAACTTGTCACCACAAAATCCTTAATTTAGTCACATCTGCAAAGACTTTTTTCCCCCCTCCTTTTTGCCATAGGTTAACATCAATGGTTTCTAGGGATTAGGCCATTGGTATCTTTTGGGGAGAGGCATTTTCTAGTATAATACAACCTCCTTTAGGTCTTCACTGAAGATTCAATGCTTATGCAAGCCCTTCCCTAACCATCTTATTTAAAATCTCCCACCACTACTGGGGCTCCTGGGTGGCTCAGTGGGTTAAGCCTCTGCTTTCAGCTCAGGTCATGATCTCCTAGGTCCTGGGTCCTAGGATTGAGCCCTGCATCAGCTGGGCTCTCTGCTCAGCAGGGAGCCTGCTCCCTGCCCCTCCACCCCACCTGCTTCTCTGCCTACTTGTGATTTCTGTCAAATAAATAAATAAAATCTTAAAAATTTCTCCCACCACTACTGCCAATGCCTCTGCACTCATATCTCCCTTTATTTTTTTATCCTCATAGTTCTTATCACCATCTAAAATAATTATATATATACACACATACAGAAAATAAGTTATATATCATATATTACATATATGAATAAATAATTTAAAGTTTTGTTTAGCTCTCTCCTTACAAGAATGATAAGCACAGTGGGGATAAGCGTTTTTGTTACTGGATTTTATCCAGTAGAGATTAATACCTTGTATAGTGAAGCTCAATAAATATTTGGAGAAATAATTTGTTGTTATCAACAAGTTTACACAAATAGGTTATTACACTGTTTTACATTTCAGTGAATAGCAATTTTATTCTTTAATCTTCACATAAATGAATTAGATAGATCCCTAGTAGTACTAGACAATCTTTATGATACAGATATGTACCTGAACAATAAATGGGGATTTCTTTTTAGTCATTTATTTTTCTGATTTATCTTGAAATTAATAACAGTAAAGAAAACCCTTATAACTGTATCAGAAGGTATGGATAATACATTTGAGAAAACTGGTATTATTTCACCATAGTTATTCCAATTGACTAGATCATAATAAAATAGAAATAAATTCCAAATGTTTTAAAATACAAATAATGAAAACACTTCTCTAAGTGTTTTTCCTTGGACAATTTGTACAGATAATAGGTTAAATCTCAACTCTATATGTAATTATTTCCTTTTTTCCTGATCTTAATTGTGTATTACGTTTTATATTTTAGTCTTTGTCAGCATTGCCCAAAGACTTTCTAAGTTCTCCATGTTTCTAATTAATTGCAATATCCCAAATTGAAAAGGACATTCCTAGTAGCTTTTTTTTTCTTTTTAAAATATTTTATTTTTAAGTAAGGTCTATACCCAATGTGGAGCTTGAACTCACAACCCTGAGATCAAGAGTCACATTCTCCACCAACTGAGCCAGCTAGGTATTCCCACACCCACACCCCGTATTTTAAAAAAAATTTATTATTGAAGTACAGTTGCCATATACTGTTACATTACCTTCAGGCACACAACATAGTGATTCCATACATTACACACTTAGTCATTGCTAAATTTTGAATGGCTATCTCCTAGATCTTTATTACCAGTCTTTCATTCTTGTTGTTTATTGTCTCCACGTGTTTTTTTCAGACTATGTTGAATAAAGTGTTTATTACTTTTTTTTTTTAAAGATTTTATTTATTTATTTGACAGGCAGAGTTCACAACTAGGCGGAGAGTTAGGCAGAGAGAGAGGAAGGGAAGCAGGTTCCTTGCTGAGCAGAGAGCCTGATTCGGGGCTCGATCCCAGGACCCTGAGATCATGACCTGAGCTCAAGGCAGAGGCTTTAACCCACTGAGCCACCCAGGCGCCCCTAAAGTGTTTATTACTTTGCTTTTGACTTCATTCTATGGAATACTACAAAATGAATATTACTTTTAATTGAGTCCCATCCTACAAAATCTGCCCCCTCTGTTATCTTTTATCACCATCAAAAGATTGCTGAACACATATTTTAAAACTTTTTTTAAAAAACCCTAACAAGGGGCACCTGGGTGGCTCAGTGGGTTAAAGCCTGTGCCTTCGGCTCAGGTCATGATCCCAGGGTCCTGGGATCAAGCCCTGTATCAGGCTCTCTGCTTGCCAGGGAGCCTGCTTCCTCCTGTCTCTCTCTGCCTGCCTCTCTCCCTACCTGTGATCTCTGTCTGTCAAATAAATAAAATCTTTTAAAAAAAATTTTTAAAACCCTAACAACCAACCTATAATATTTTGCAGATTGACACGAAATGAGAAATAAGGTAACAAGTCTCTGTCAGTGATAGGCCTATCTAGTTGCATTCACTTTATTGTCTACGATTGTTTATCGTTTTTCAGGTGACATTAAATTAAATTTATTCTATACTTTCTTGTAACTCTGTCCTAAGAGATAGGAAATGTGTAGGTGAAAAGTATGAAATATAAATGAAGAGAGATGAAAGTGCATACCAAATCTGAGATTTCTTTTAAGGAAAAGAAAATTAGGGATGGATCTGGAAGCAATAAGAAAATTCTCACCTGAAAATTTCAGAATTCTATGTTCTGCACTTTCAGGTGTTACATGATTCTAAACTGACAGAAAATTGAGCCTTGTCAACTCACAAAGTGGAAATCTTCCTATTCTAGATTTATTTTTTCTTTGTCCTTTGGCAATGATTTCATCTTTGTACTAAGAGCTGGTTAATAAAATTCCTCTTGTTGGCAAATATAGAGAAATTTTCATTTTAAAATAATAACATTTAAGAAAGCATTTATATTCACTTACAGTGAATGAGTAGGAGAGTGTTTTTGCTGTATTTAAGTTTTCATATAAACACAGAATGAACATTATCAGTCACCGTATTCTTATGTATACACCAGAAAAAGACTGTTGAATGAAATAAGGCAAAATCTGATGCATAAGGAATGTTATTTAATCTTCACAATCTGTTTGCCACCCATCAAGATATAATCATATAAATGCATTAAACTGAGTAAATTTGGTTTTTATAGCTTACATTTTAAGCCAACACTGTAAGTCAGGGCTTTTCAACCTTGGCACCATTGTATTCTGAAACAGATAATTCTTTGTTTGGGGGGGAGGCACTGTCCTTTTAATTATAGGATGTTTAATAGCCTAAAGATCCTGGCCTCTGCCGCTAGATGACCAAACCCTATCCCATCCATGATGACCCTCAGAAATATCCCAGACATTGCCAAATGTCCTCTGAGGTGGCAGAAAGAGAGGGAGAAGGTCATTGGTACCAGTTAAGAATCATTGCCATAACTTAAGAAATATGACTACATGATGTTATTATTTAATATTATGCCTTATATCTGGTTATTTTTAGGTTAGATTTTTATTTTTATTTATTTTATTTTTTAAAAATTTTTAATTATTTATTTATTTGAGAGAGAGAAAGAGACAGAGCATGAGCAGGGGGAGGGGCATAGAGAGAGGGAGACGCAAACTCCTTACTGAGTGGGAAGCCTGCCATGGGGCTAGATCCCAGGACCCTGAGATCATGACCTGAGCCAAAGTCATATGCTTAATTGAGCCACCCAGGAGCTTCAAGATTAGATTTTTAAATTATTATCTGAAATCACAATAGTTTCTTATATATCACCATATCAATCAGATATGCAAATTATTAACTGCCAGAGTTAGGGATAAATATATCTATAATATATACCATAAATTATGGAGTATTTTAATAATCTTGTCAATGAACATCTAACAAGTATTATTTCACTCTATCTTACATGTTTGTATACAGCATAGCTTACCTATTTAATTATAAATAAAATTAAAGTAATAGATCACTTATATAATTACTGATTACTCATTATTGCTTGTAAATATTTAATAAGTAGAAATATGTGTTATATATTTTATGACTTGTCACTTGGTTGAGTGAGGATGCTGCTCTCTAATTACATTTCACTATGCTACATCTGCAAATTTAATAAAAAGGAAAAAAGGGTATTTTCTCTGCTGTGTTCGTTTTAAATTTGGGTATTAATATTTTCACCTGAGTTCTATTTTAATATCTGGATTGTTTATAATTTAAATAATATTGCGGGGTGCCTGAGTGGCTCAGTAGGTTAGGCATCTGCCTTTGGCTCAGGTCATGATCTCGGAGTCCTGGGATGGAGCCCTGCATTGGGCTCTCTGCTCCGCAGGAAGCCTGCTTCCCCCTTTCTCTCTCTGCCTGCCTCTCTACCTGCTTGTGATCTCTGTCTGTCAAATAAATAAATAAATAAATAAATAAATAAATAAATAAATCTTTTTAACAAATAATGTTGCTTCTGGATATACCACACTAGATTATGAAGCAAGTCCGAAGTGAAGAAACTAGTGTATACTTTGGCAAATAATATGTAAAGAGTTATAGTATGAAAAAAAAAGTTACCATATGAATAACATGTACTGAGATGTGATTCAGAATAAATGAACAATTCACAATGGAATAAAATTATAATTTGTTATCAAATTCATATTTTCATTTTTTTCCATGTCATCTTTTATTCCCCTCAAATTGAACACAACTGCTTCTTTTCCATTATTTACCTCTAAGACCTTCAGTTTTACCTACTTGCTTTCTCTCTTTATGCCAATCCATTGCATGGGGACTGAAGTGGTTACCCTTAAGTTGGTTATATCATGGTCTTTAGTAGAAACTCTTCAGTGGATCCCAGTTATCTACTATACTGACTTTCAAACTTGATCATTTAAGACTACCAGTGCTCTTAGTAGAATGCTAGGTCATATTGGTAAGTTACATATTTTTTAAAAGCTTAAACACAGATCATCGTATATGAGATTTTTTTCACATGGTTATTAAAAGCAAATGCCAAAAAAAACAAGTTAAAAAATAAAAATTAAAATTAACGTAATCTCATTCATTTATACCTTGTAGAGAATTGATAAAATTCCTATATTGTTCTAAGTCGTAAGGCACATTAATCATTTTCTGCAGAAACACAGAATCACTAATGTTTAAGATAAAGCAAAAGAAGGAAGATGATACCCTAGCCTTAGCTTTTAATACATAATTCATCTTAGTTTTCTCTGTAAATGTATAATATCCTCAAGTCAAATATCTGAAATTCCTAGGAAATTTCCTTTTGGCTTTTCATGCTTTGCTCTTGATCTCCCTGGAACCATAACTTTACAAGCTGTTTCATTTCAACCTGTTAACTCCTAATGCTCAATCATGATGCAAGTTAGACCTGCTCCCTCTACTTATTAGAGGCCTGTTTCTTCTGTGTTCTAGTGTGACTGTTTTTTAATCAGCTTCCTTAGAATATTGCTCACAGTAATATGGCATAACTAAATGTTTTCATGTACCATCCAGATTGTAAACTTCTTAGTACAGAAAGAATGTTTGTTCATATTTTCAGCCTTTTCTTACTACCCTTCACATTAGTAATGTTCAATAACATGTTGTTTGTTGATTGAAGAAACAACCTTACTTAATAATTGGATGATCTTCTTTTTTGAGCTAATAATCAGAACATATTTTTTGATGTATAGTTTTCTAATATGTGAATTTGTTGATATGAGTATCTGCAAAGATTTTAAATATGTCTGTTATTAAAAAATCACCTTCATTAAAAAATAATATTATAGGAAATCACAGACATCTTAGAAAACCCTATATAGGGACTCCTGGGTGGCTCAGTTGGTTAAGCGGCTGCCTTCGGCTCAGGTCATAATCCCAGCATCCTGGGGTAGAGTCCCACATCGGGCTCCTTTCTCGGCAGGGAGCCTGCTTCTCCCTCTGCCTCTGCCTGCCACTCTGTCTGCCTGTGCTCGCTCTCTCTCCCTCTCTCTGACAAATAAATAAATTAAAAAAAAAAGAAAACCCTATATATATCATCCTGATAACTGTGGGAAGTTGATATCTCTTTTTTTTATTTTGTCAATTCTCATGTGTTAAAAATTTTTATTTCATTTAATCTAAAATTTTTACTTTTCTCCATCTCAGATAAAAACAAATACATATTTATCAAGAAGTTTTTGTTATACTATTGGGGCACCTGGGTGGCTCAGTGGGTTAAAGCCTCTGCCTTTGGCTTGGGTCATGATCTTAGGGTCCTGGGATCGAGCCCTGCATCAGGCTCTCTGCTCAGTGGGGAGCCTGCTTCCCTCTCTCTCTCTGCCTGCTCGTGATCCCTGTCTGTCAAATAAATAAATAAAATCTTAAAAAAAAAAGAAGTTATTGTTATACTATTAATGCTCAATTGTTATAGGAGTGAAGCTTCTCATTAAAGGAATTGAAATGTTAAGGAGAAGTATCCAAAGCAAGGGAATAAGGAAAGGGGATGCCCGTGTGTCCTTCTAATGCCATTCCAGAACATTATCTAACAAGACCACTCAAAGATTTTTTTCCCCCGGGGTAACTTAGTTTAGTTTGACTTGCTACTTACTATTGATTAGTGGTGACTTGCTATGCATTTGTAAGTTTTTGTCTAGTCAGAATTCAAATGATTTCTGTTTGGAATTACAAATAACAGTAATTGTTATAGCTATATTTCTCTAAAGTTATTAACTGCTCTTTTCAAAAAAAAAAAGAAAGAAAAAGAAAAAAGATTTATTTATTTAATAGAGAGAGAGGGAGAGAGAGAACCTATGATTTGGGCTGGGGGTGAGGGGCGAGGGAGAGACTCTCAAGCCGACTTCCCGCTGTGTGCAGAGTTCCATGTGGAGTTCTATCCCATGACCCATAACATCATGACCTGGGCTGTAACTAAGAGTTGAACGGTCAACCAACTGAGCCACCCAGACACCGCTATTAACTGCTCCTTAATCTAATTTAGTGATCACCTTCCAGCATTCTTTCTTGGGTAACAATGTAGTCTTCAAATGGACTTTGACCAAATTTTGTCATTCTCTAGTCTCAATTTTGAAAATTATACTTTTACAAATAGTTACCTTTGTCATAAAATTCTAAGAATGTTTCAAAGACACTGATACCCCTAATTACACTGGCCTGAAAATCAGGTGATGCTAGATTAATCTTGGTTGTAAATGATATTCTTGGGGAAAGCACTAAAAGACCATTTTCAAAAGGGTGTTTGGTTCCTGAGAGGAATGTGGTTCAATTAATATTGATTTGGATAGGGAGACAGAAAGGACAGGATGTGAAAGGAAGTGAGAAGAGCAGAGAATGGGGTTTATTTTATATTTTTCTGGGATATATTTTGATACAATTAACCTTAAAAAAGCAACAAAGAAATCACTGGCATTTATGTGGTTTTAATTTGCTCTTATACTTTTAGGTCACATTTCAGAAGAAAAGCAATCAGGATTCAAGATATATAAACACTCTTTTACGCATCTCCTGTGGGAAAAAAATTACTTGTAAGTGTGAGAGAAGATAGTCATACTTAGAACATTTATCTATTTACTGCTGTCACTTTTGGGAGTATGTCATTTAAATAAGAGAAAATATTTACATACTCAGTTTAAGGCTTTAAGGACATATTTTTGCCCCATACTTGTGAAAGGAATGCTCTCTCTCCAGTGGTATTGAATGCAGACAAAGTTAAGCATTCTAATATGCAACAATTTAGGGCTGTTGTGAGAGCAAACTGGTGGGGAATTAAAAAAAAAAAAAAAAAAGATCAAGAACCAAAAGATACCTAGTTGAAAACTTCTCCCTTGTGCAACAGCGTGTGGATAATTTAGAGATTTTCCAATGGCTTAATAAAGCCTTAAAGAAATCACCTATGAGCTTAAAATTCAAACTTTACACTTTATATTTGAGACTCACTAATGAATAAAAGAACCACTTTATGCTGATTTTTGTTGGCAATATTTGTTAAATGACCTATGTTGAACTAGTTAATTCAGGTTCTGGATGGGGTATGAATATGCAGAAGTTGATACTAAAAATTAAAAAAAAAAATCACATTCCACACGTGCAGGCTACATTCAACTGGTTTCCCTAGGTCAGGTCCCTGAGTAAATTAGGGCTTCTGAACCTTGAACCACAGTCACGATGCTTGGTGATAGCTCTGGAGTCTTTGACTCAGATTCCCCTCTTGCCTCTTAATGGTTCAGAGCAATGCTGAAATGCTTCAGGCTCTCTTTCTTCCTTCTGTGGTTAGGTTTCCCCTGGCAGACTGCTGATATGAGCAATATAGGGAGTGAACCAAAATGCCTTGTGTTGCACGGACACTGATAGAACTGCCCTTCTGTTGTCACAGAACCTGTTCAGGGCAATGTTAATTCCAATCATAGGTGTTTTCCATTTTGAACAAGGAGCAGGAAACTCTCAGAGCTATACAATTTAGGCACAATTAGTGGTGGCCAGGATGGAATTACACGAGGTCCATTAACATGGTGCCAAATATTCAGGACTTTTGAAGATATCTAAAACTATGTATTAATGTTCTACTTGATGTCATACTTAAGGGAGTACTAAAAAAAAAATCTAAGGACTTAGATGTGTTTATATTGTTGTTATGCAGACTCTGTTGAAACAGATATGGTGATTTTCTAAGCAAAGACGAATCACACTGATTTCTGAAACCCAATGTGGCTACTAATATCAAGGTCTGGGAACTACTAGACTTAAAAATGGTCTATTGTCATCTAGATCTAGATAAGATAAACCTCATCCCTCATTATTTCTACCATCATATATACAGAAAATAAAATTATCACAGACTTAAATCCTCATTTCGCAACCTTTTCTAACAAAACCATTGTTAACTTGTATTACAATATAGTTGGGCATGAGATGGACAAATTCATATGATGAGCTCTTCTACTCATGGGAAAAAGGACATGGAGAAGCAGACAAGCGTGACACTGAAGAGCCTTGATTATCAGAGCCAGACATCCTATTTTAGAATCCTAGGTCACTGCTTACTAGTGTGTCATTTTGCACAAGTCCCTGAAACTCTGCTTCATTTCCGTCACCTGTGAAGTGGCAATAATGATGGTACACACAGGGACGCCTGGGTGGCTCAGCTGGTTAAGCGGCTGCCTTCAGCTCAGGTCATGATCCCAGCATCCTGGGATCAAATCCCACATCGGGCTCCTTGCTCGGCGGGGAGCCTGCTTCTCCCTCTGCCTCTGCCTGCCACTCTGTCTGCCTGTGCTCGCTCGCTCGCTCTCCCTCTCTCTCTGACAAATAAATAAATAAAATTAAAAAAAAAATAATGGTACACACACCTTAGGGTTGTTGTGAGAATGGGTTAATGTATGTACTCAAAGTATTTAGAACATTGTGTGGCACAGAGCAGCCCTTTTTGAATATTTGATAGCATTATTATTATCATTATGCACACCGGGACACCGTGTTTCAACATAAATAGGCCTTCTCTCTCTGTTTCTCTTTCCTTCTCTGTTTCTCTCCCACTCTTTCTTTTTTGGCAGACACTGAAAATTTCCCTCTAGTGCCCAGCCTGCCTGCCTGCTTGTCTATCTGCCTTCCTTCCTTCCAGTAATAGAACTTCTCCCCTGCCTAATCAAGCTTGAATAGGAACAAGCTGGTGACTATTTTTTTAAAACTCCCTGGCCTGAAACTTTCTGTAAAGTTTCCCCTCCTCTCAGTACTTCCCCACTTTTCTGGGACTAGAATATAGACAAAGTACTGGTGACCTAGCTTCAACCATGCAAATAAAAGTAACACGAATGGCCAGAAGAGAATTTATATAGAAGGAACCTGATTCCCTAGATGACTTTGTGAATTGAGCCATCTACTGACCTTTGATCACCTATCTATATTTTGCCAGTGACTTAAAAAAAAAAAAAAAAAGAAGACTTCTATCTTATTGAAAAACTATATTTTGGATCTTTTTTTCATAGCAACTAGCCTATATACCCTGAGCAACTCACCTCTCTCTGTCTCCATGTTCCCAATAGTAGATTAAAGATAAACACTTTACGAGCAGGGTTGTTATAAAAAGAGAATGCTTAAGGAAAATGTTTAACATGGAAACTGGCGTATTATGTTACTATTCTTGTCTGAATGTAGAATCACTCATCATTACATTATTTATTTGACTATTTATGCATATAAAATATTTTTCATATTTGTTTTTTTTTTCTGTAGGCTTTTTAGTTTTCCAAGTTGCATCTCCAAAAACAGGGTAAATAAAATTGTCAGCTACATCATAGGTAATGTGGTCTTCTATGTATTTGAAAGATCACTTAGTTCAGTTCTCATAAATAGTTTTTGAAAAAAATTTGCTTGGTCAAAACATCTTAGAATATTTATAAATACTTCACCCCACCCCATCCTTTTGAAATTTTCAGTTCTCGTGAACATATTAAAGGTACAGAAAATTCCTACAGAAAGAAATCTGCTTTACAGTTTGATGCATTATGTTACACACATAATGTTTGACCTGTGAACGTATTTCCTTTTTGTAATGCAAATTAATATCATACAGAAGAGTATTATTAAGAACACAGTTTCAGAAATGATTATCTAGCCCGATGCACATTTGGAAATGTGTAAAAACATTTCATTTTTCTGCTTGCCAAAATTAATACATAGAGGCAAGGACATTAATGGGTGAGAGTCAGGGATCCACATTCCCCCCTCATCCCCCGTGACAATATTTTGTCTGCTGAGAAACACTGCTTTCTACTCTACTTCTTTTAGGGACTGGTGGACCGTTCAAAGGGATATTGATAAAGGGCATGTGTTGCACCTTGAAACCAAACCCAGATCAGACTCCTTATCTTGCACTTTATTTAGGGTAAGATATTCTGATTTAGATGTCATGACCTTAATTAACCATGAACCAATTCAAAGATTCCTCATGATATTATGCATTTGCATTTTACAAGGTTCTGATTACCCTCCCCATCAGGATTTTTCTTAGTATTTATTTTCAGATATAATATTAACTATGCCAGAGACATTTCAAGGCAAAATGATTTGGAATGTTTAGACATCTATATTTTCTTTGTTTTTAACTGTAGCTAACTTAGTTTGAATGCCTCAGTTTATCTAAGTGCTACTAGACTTTGAAAGTATATAGTGCACTGTAAACATAAATTTTTGAGTTTCAGGATTGAGGGTCAGAAAGCCTATGAGGCCTGAATGTTTACTATTTAGGGAGATGTTGAAGATCTCATAGTACTGACAGGCTATAAATGTATGGTAAGGACCTGGAACCTCTCAGCATGGGGCAGGAGTGACAAACAGAAAATTGTCACTTACTGTTCTTAGCCAGAATGCTTTCCCTTAGTATTTTCTGGGCTTATTCTAGTCTCATCATTCAGGTTTCAGCTAAATGCTATGTTGGAAAGATCTGTGAACAGTCCCATCATCCCCATTCACTTTCTGTTTCAGGATTCTATTTTCTTTCTTTCTCATAGCACATAACCTGATCTATAACATACCTAATTAAAGTATTGCCTAAATGTGTGTTTTTTGTCATTACCTTCTATAATGTGATAAAACAGCTCAGTGAAAGCTATTTTATTCATATCATAGTCTTTTCCATGGAACAGAACAATCTCTCAATATATTTTTTTAAGTGAATGAACATCTCACATAAGTTTACTTATAACATTCGTAAATATGATAAATTTTCTTATAATGTTAGAACTCATAAAATCCTGGTGAAACCATCTCTTGCTATTTTGTCTTTGTTCAGGGGCTTTGCTTTACTTCAATATCTTGAGATATTGAAGGAATGCTATGTAAATATTCTAATATCTATGATTCTATTTCTAAGTTTCTATATCCTCTTTGTTGTAATGTTCCTTGGTATTCTAGAAGTTCTTTTTTTTTTAAGATTTATTTATTTCTTTTGGAGAGAGAGAGAGAGAGTGAGTGCACAGAGGGGAGGGGTAGAGGTAGAGAGAGGGAGAGAGTGAATCCCAAGCAGACTCCCCACTGAGTGTGGAGCCTGACAGCAAAGTCCAATCCCACAACCCTGAGATCATGACCTGAGCTGAAATGAAGAACAACTGACCCACTCAGGTATCCCTATTCTAGAAGTACTGGGATAGGAGGGGATTAGGGTAGAGAGAAGGAAGAATATACTCATTGTAGCTGTAACAATTTTCATCAACCTGTAGTACTGTCAAGTAATGAAAAATTTACCCTAATAGTCCTAATTTTGCAAATAAAATTAAAATTTATGTACACATTTTATTCTTAATAAATGGAAAAAAATACTTTAAACATTTACATCTAAATTGCCCTTCTATGATGTGATTACAGAAACTGATATTAACTTTATACATAAGTAGTTCTATAAAGCCCAAAATTGCAAATAATAGCTTTATAATAATTCCTCAGAGAGCAATGACTTTGCTATGACTCAATGACAAAATGAAATGGCTTGTCTGATGAAGCATCATAGATTCTTCCCCTTATATAATGTTATATATGCCTGCAAGCATGGTTCACCCCATCACCATCCTCTTTATAACATAAAACCAACTGACATGGTAAAGGAATGATGCCCCCATAAAATGTCCCGAAACTCTGCTTACCATTATTAATAGCAAATGATTCCTTTTGAAATAAAAGAGGATGTCAGGCTATTATTGGTTATCCTTAAGTCTTTTCAGTTCTCTTCTAGAAAGATGGTTTTCCAGGACAGGTTATTAATTAAAGGGCTTGGATTTTTCCCCTTTCATAAAACACATCAGAGAAAATTCTGATGAGCTCTACTCTCTAAAATTATGAATTACTGACATTTTTACACTGCTATCATTTATAAATCATAATTCCAGGTAATAAGGCAATATCATAATTTTAAGCAAGGATTAAAGATTAGCAATGAGACCTATAAAGTAACTAACATTAGTGGAGATGGTTCTTTTGACCTAGGGCCTAAAGCCATTCCAAAGTCAAAATGCTAATCAGTTTTCTCTTGAGTTGTATGAATAAAAATATTTTATTATAGAAAGTGGAATGTTGGAGATGTTTCTCTTATTACATAGCTTAACTCCCTAATGATGTCCTATTTTGCCCTAAAATAACAATCCTCAAAGGAATATTACTTTTGTAATGTTGACAGTTATATACCACTCAGCTTTGATCTATCACTTTTGCACTCTTGTTAAGTTTTGCTTTTACTGTCCGCACACAGACCATTTTCCCATCTCAGCTAGGTTGATGGCGTTCAAGTTGGTATTGCATTATCTGCTAAACAACAACTCAATTACTTATTAGGTAGAAAAACTCAGGCTTTCATCAAGTCTAGAAAAAAGCAGTGTAATTGGGTAGGTGGGAGAAAAAATAAAATGTAACTAAACCACTCATTTTTCTATTCTAAGAGGTCTGGCTTTCTTATCCAAAAATCACAAACTTGCTTTTTGTCCTCCTTAAATATCTGTCATTAAGGTGGAAAATAAATACTTACAGTTCCACTCATAATTCTTTCATTTGCAGAGCTCAATGACAGATGGAAAAAATTTACATATAAAATGAAACTTTAACTATGATTAAGAGAATCAAGACAGGGAATTTGCCACATCTACCTTCTCTTGTTATGGCCATTTATTCTCGTGTCCTCTTTCTTCATAATCTGTCATCATGTTGGATGGATACCTCTAAATGACACAGACGAACTATTATAAAACTGACAGCATTAGAATAAAATCCTATTCCACAAAATGAAGCTATTAGAGGATGCTGGAAAATAACATTCCACTAAATATGAGTGCGTAATATATTATAGACCAGTTTATAAAACTGCAATGTGTATACTAAGCATAAGTGTCTATAAATTTCTTTAGTTCAGAAGACTGAAATATTATTAAAAATACTTTTTATTAAGTAATATATTCCTTGTTCTCATATATCTATTAATAAGTCATTTGAGTTTCTAAGTTGGCTATGTTAAACATTGGAATAAAATATAGCAGAGTAGAAATGTGAGAATTTAGTTATTTCAATGGTTTATTAAATGGTTAATAATAGCTAAATAGTTTTTCTAAATCAATGAGGTTTGAGGAGGATCTGAATAGAATCATAATACAAAATTCAAACAGCATGAAAAGTCTCTTCTGTTGTAAGTTAGATCTTAATACAAAAATTTATGACAGAGGTCAGTAGTGGAGGAATTGAGCTTTGTCCAAGAATCCTATGCTTCACTGCTTAGCAAGTAAGGGTACCATGTGAGCTAAAGTGTTTTTAAGAAGAGAGACCATGTTTTTTTTCAAATGTAGGGAACATAGTTACTGAAATCTTTAAAAGAAAAACACAGTCACTTACTCATTTATTAAAAAAAAAAAACAAAAACGGGCGCCTGGGTGGCTCAGTGAGTTAAAGCCTCTCCCTTCGGCTCAAGTCATGATCCCAGAGTCCTGGGATTGAGCCCAGCATCGGGCTCTCTGCTCCGCGGGGAGACTGCTTCCCCCTCCCTCTCTCTCTGCCTGCCTCCCTGCCTACTAGTGATCTCTGTCTGTCAAATAAATAAATAAAATCTTAAAAAAAAAAACAAAGGAAAAATACAACTTAAAAATTATTTTAAAAGAACGTTACATTCTCATAATTTAATATGTCCATTAAATAATTTCACTGAGAAATGTATGTGTATATGTATCCATATCCATATGTATGTGCATATATATACATGTACATATGTCAGTGTTCATTTCATACAAATAGATTTCCAAAGGTTTAATTCCTTCAATAACTTTTAATTTTTTTTTTTTAAGATTTTATTTATTTATTTGAGAGAGAGGCAGTGAGACAGCATGAGCGAGGAGAAAGTCAGAGGGAGAAGCAGACTCCCCATGGAGTTGGGAGCCCGATGCGGGACTCGATCCCAGGTCTCTGGGATTATGACCTGAGCCGAAGGCAGTCGTCCAACCAACTGAGCCACCCAGGAGTCCCAATAACTTTTAATTTTTATGTAGTCTTTTGATCATAGAGGCATCTAGTTATTGCCACATGAGGTTGAATTCTGTGGTTCTACCTCATTGCTTCGTGGTTAGTTTGGTCATTTTCCCCAAGTACTCACTTTCTTACTCTCAAGTGTTACTGTTGCACCTGAGGCAGTCAGTCACTTACTGTTTCCCAGTGGTGAACAGTTAGTTTTACAGAGCAGGATGATATCACAAACACTTTATTTTTATAGAGACAAATACACTTGAAAGATCTCCAAATCAACCAATGTATCAGTCAACAAATATGCACCTAGTACTAGTTTTATGTCTGGCAGTCTGCTAAGCAAAACAAGGTGAAGGTAAGAACTGAAGAAAAGGAAAGAGATTCACTTGTTTTGCTTATGTATTTTATATGCTATACGCTATCTGCCTTACAGCTTACAACAAATACCCATATAGCACACAATGTGTTGCAGGTACTGTACTAGTTACAAGGGATAAAGTAATGAATATAAAACCTTCCCTATATTTTAGAATACGTATTCAGCAATTGAAACTAACATTAATTAGTAGCAGTAGTAAATGTAATTATTACTGTAATGGGACTACAAACAGGGTTCTATGAAAATGTTCTATGGAGACACAACCTATTCTGAGAGTGAATGGGATACAAAAAAGCTAATTTGAAAAAAATAAAAGAGGTTGTACTTCTTGGGATTTGGGTGGGGGAAGGGAGAGGGAAGAAGATAGTGTGTAAAGAGTAAACCAGTTTTTTTTTTTAACTGATTATTTTACAAGTATTTGTTCACTTTCTACTATGTCCTAGTCACTGTTTTGGGCACTGGGGATAGAGCAGTGAAGGGGAGAAGAATCCATGTCCTCATGGGAGTTTATACTCTAGTGGTCAGATGTACAAAAATAACTATGTACATACAGAATGAGAGATCATGATAAGTGTTATAGAGAAAAAAATCAGAGGAAGCAGTTCCCGGAGTACTGGGAGAGGTTCTCATTCTGAAGAACACTGCTAAGGAATGATACAGTTAGTGTTAAGTTGCCATTTGAGTGACCAGAGAGAAGTGAGTCTAAGCGATGAGTCCCTCCCAGGGGAAGAGAATTTTAGACAAAAAGTAGAGCAGTGCGTGCTCGCTCTCTCTCTCTCTCTCTTAGACAGAACAAGCTGGAGTATAAAGAGGACCAAAAAAAAAAAAAAAAAAAAGAGTCAGGCCAGGGCCACTGAACTAGTGGAAAAAGAGAAGGAAATGAGATTAGAAAGACAAGTGGAGGTCAGGCTGTTCACAGCCTTAGAAGCCATTTTGAGGACTTTGGTTTTTACCAAAGTAAAAAACCAAAGAGAACAGAGAGACTTTGTGAAGTTCTGAGCAGAGTAGAATCCTATGTGACTTATGTTTTAACAGTTTTAGTCTAACGACTCTGTCAGGGAAAGGCTATGGTGGGAGGGAAAGGGGCAAGTCAAGGAGATCACTAAAGAGATTATTACTGCAATTCAGGGAAAGGATGACTGTGGCTTTTATCAGAGTGGTAGTGTGTGATGGTAGACTTGTCCAGATGAATGTAAAAATGTGAAGCCAAGAGAGAGTCTGAGTCTTGTGAAAATCTGGGGAAAAAAAAGGCTTAAATAACTGGTTTCTATGTAGCAAGAGAAAAGCTGGTAAGAGAAAAGACCAGAGGGCTGGAGAAAGGGGCACGGCCTACTTCATGGAGAGTCTTATAAGATATGCTAAAGACTTTATTCTGAGTGCCCTGGGAATCCACTGAAATATTTAAAACAAAAAAATTAATAACTTAGCCTCTTAAAGGCATTTATTAGCTCACAGCTTCTATTGGAGGAGTCCAGGCACTATGTAACTGGCTCCTCTGACTGGGGTCCTGTAGGACTGAATTCAGGATGTTGGCTAGGCTAGGATACCTTCTGGAGCTAGGGAGCTTCTAAGCTCATTTAGGTGTTTGGCTGAATTGAGTTCCTCACAGTTGTAAGACTGAGGTCATCAACTCTGAGAGGCTGTCCCTCTCCACTGGACTTCACACCATAGCTATTTGCTTCTTCTTGGCCAGAAGGAGAATAGTATTCTTTTTTTTTTTTTTTAAAGCATTTATTTACTTATTTCTTTGAAAAAGAGAGAGAGAGAGAGCATGAGCAGTAGGGAGGAACAGAGGGCAGAGGGAGAAAGAGACTCCCTGCTGAGCAGGGAACCAGACATGGGGCTCCATCCCAGGACCCCAGGATCATGACCTGAGCTGAAGGCAGAAGCTTAACCAACTGAGACACCCAGGTGCCCAGAGAGTAGTATTCATTTAAATGGCATCTGCTTAGGTCAGGCTCTCCAGGATAATATCACTCTTCTTAACCTATGGTAAACTGATTAAGGACATTAGTTACGCCTGCAAAATCCTTTCATCTTTGTCATATAATGTAACATAATCATGGAGCAATATCCCATTACTTTACTTTTAGCATGTTCAAAATAAAGTTATAGGTATCATACTCAAGAAAAGGGAATAAAACAAGGTATACACATCAGATTGTGGGAATCTTGGAAGCCATTTGAAAACTGTGCCTACTGGATGGATGGATAGATCGATCAACTTGCTTGATCAATCTATAGTTTGTATATTTAGAAGAACACTGTGGCCTTTCTGGTCTCAATATTTTATCTGGAGTAGATTAGAGGGAAACAAAGGTAAAATAAAACAACCTAATCAGCAGTGTGCCTATTGAGACCTGTCTGCGTTGCAAATTCGAATCTATTTAGAAGACCACTGATAGACTTAGAAGACTTGGAGTGTAAAGAAAGGAAGGAGAATAAAAAATGATCCCTAGACTTCTGACATGACAACTGTGTGAATACATGGTGTCATTATACAATCCAGAAAACACAGAGGAAATGTAAATATGACTGAATGGAAGCAAGGGGAGGAAATAAATTAATTTATATACATATTGAATTCAAGGATTCTTCAGGATGTACGAATGGAAATGTCATTTAGGCGGTTATGTATCTAGAGCAAAAACAGAGATACTAAGTGGATATAGGGAGTTAATAAAGGTGTCCAGGAATAACATGCAGCATGAGAAAAGAGAGACTAAAGGGCACCTGGGTGACTCATTCGGTTAAGCATCTGACTCTTGGTTTCGGCTCAGGTAAGGGTCTCACTGGTCGTGGGATGAAGCCCCGTATCAGGCTCCATGTTCAGTGAGGAGTCTGCCTGAAGATTCTCTCTCCCTTTGCCCCTCCCCTAACTTGTGCACAGACTCTCTCTCTCAAATAAATAAATCAATTAATCTTTAAAAAAGAAAGAAAAAGAAAAGAGAGACTAAGACAACATATATTTAACTGATGGCTAAAGAATGAGAACTTGTCAAGTTGAGGGAAAAATAGGCAGAGGAGTAGGAAGAAAACCAGGAGGGTTTATTTCCACTGGAGAATGGAAAGGGGGGAGGCTAGTTTTCAGGAATGTGAAATTGATTAGCAATCTTAAATGTCACTGAAAGTTAAGTGAGTTTAAAAGTTGCTTGTTGAATTTAGTGACATGTAGAAAATGGATAGTTTCTTCCAGAATAAATGAGTAAAATAGTATGAGGAAATAAATCTTACCTCACTGAAGTATGAGGAGTAGGTGAGTGTTTGAGATCATAAATGTAGCTTCTTTTTTTTCAAGATACTTGTCCATGAAGGATAACTGAAGGGGTAACATGGCTAGAGCTAACCTTGGAAGACTTTTTTCCCCCCAAAGACGTAAGGTGCTTGAACATTTTATGATGGGGAAAAAAAGAGAAGGATTGAAGATACAGAGGAGAACAGAAATAATCAAAGAATACAATCCTGAGAGGGTGAGAGGGGACTAGACCCACAGCATAAGTAGAAGATTTGGATTTTGATAAGATAGGGACCCGTCTTCAAAGGAAAATAGCAAAGGCAAAATGATTAATTTAGATGCAGATAGATTTGGAGATTTTCTGCTGAGAAGCTGAGGTGGTTTCCTTCTAAAAGTTTCAGTCCCTCTTATCCCCTTAGGGAATTAAGAGATGATGTACTATGCCAAGAATACTTGTTTTTAGCTTTAACTAATTCTCTCCTAGGTTTCAATAATTACTACATTTTGTCATTCATTCAACTATTGCATTATTTCCACTTCACAGGTCAGGTGTTGTGATAAGTTTAGAGGATATAGCTGAAAAGAAGACCTAGCAGTCCTTTCAGGTTGCATATTTTGGTGGAGGTTAAATTGCAGCACAAAATTAGAAAAACATATAGACTATTCTAGTAGTGATAAAAGCTTGCCTTTATGGGAGGGGTATGACCTGGGTGGGATCAGGAAAGGAAAGAAGTAAGATTTGAGGAAGACATTGGTCAGAGATGAGTAGGTGACTACGAAGATGTTATGGACTTAATGTTAGGGATTGTTTTCCCCCATATTCTTACGCTGATGTCCTAACCCCAATAATCTCAGGATAGGACTATATTTGGAGATGGTGGCTTTTAAAGAGATAATTAAATTAAAATGAGGCATTAGAGTGGACCTTAATTCAATATAACTAACATCCTTGTAGAAAGAGGAAGAGACTTCAGAGGTGTGCACACAACATAAGGGAAGGGGGGTGAGGGCACATCAAGAACGAAAGTCCATCTGCAAGACAGGAGAGAGACCTCAGGAAAAGTAAAATCTGCTGACAGCTTGATCTTGGCCTTCTAACCTCTAGAACTATGAGGAAATAAATTTCTGTTGTTTGAGCCACCAGTGTGGGTACTGTGTTAGGGCAGCCTGAGCAAACTAATAGGAAGGGGGAAGCTGAAACTTCAGTGTCACCTGGAGATCTCATTAAAATGCAGATTTTGATTCGGTAGGTCTTAGGTGAAACCTGAAGTTCTGTATTTCTAACAAGATTGCAGGTGATGTCAAAGTTGCTGCTTTGAGCATCACTTTCAGTAGCAAGAGTCTAGAGCTGCATGTCCAGTAAAGTAAGCACTAACCGCATGCAGCTAATGAGCATTTTAATTATGGCCAAATTGTAATGCAGATATGCTGGAAGTGTAAATGCACTCTGGATTTCAGGGACTTTGTATATAAACAGTAAAATATTTCACTTGCAATTTCTTTATTATTGATTACACATTGAAAGGGTAACAATCTTGAATATGTTGCATTAAGTAAGTATATTATTTAAATTAATTTCACCTGTTTCTTCTTACTTTCCTTTAATGAGCCTACTAGAAAAATTTTAATTACAAAGAGGGCTCACATGGTATTTCTATTGGACAGTCTGATAATTGAAGAGAGAAACTTCATCTTTTTATTGCCTTTCTTATGGATCTTAGTTCTTCAGATTTTTGTAATGTGAGATAGATGTAATCTTGATTTTCTTTGGTTATGTGATACCTACCCACGATGGAATATTATTCAGCCTTAAAAAAGGAAATCCAATGTGAATGAATCTGGAGGACACGATGTCAAGTGAAATTCAGCAGAAGGACAAACAGCACATGGTATCACTTATATGAGGAATCTGAAATAGTCAAATTTTTAGAAGCAGAGTGGAATGGTGCTTGCCAGGAGCTAGGGGAAGGGTGAAAGGGGGACGTGTTAGTCAATGGGTATACATTTCAGTTTTATAAGATGAATAAGACCCAGAGATCTACAGTACAGCATAGTGACTATGGTTAACAATACTAGATTGTATACTTAAAAATTTGCTAAGAGGGCAGATCTTAAGTATTTTATCACAGAATGATGATGATGATGATGATAAAAGATGGCAGGAGGAAACTTATGGAGGAAATGGATATATTTATGGCATAGGTTGTGGTGATGGTTTCACCAGTCTATACATATCTCCTAACTCATTAAGTTGTATACATTAACTATATACAACTTTTGTTTGTTGATTATACCCCAATAAAGTGGTTTAAAAAGATTAAAACTAAATAAAAACATACACATAATTTGGTCTGTGTTGGAAAGTAATGTGCCTTTCCCCCTGTCCAGTTTCTTCAATTCATTCAATTGTGAAGCAGACTATATAATCGTTTCCTTTATGCATCTCCAGTTTGTGCAGACCTTTCACTATGTCAGAGAAAGTGGCATATTAAATCACAGTATTTTTTTAAGCCCCCACTTTCTCTACCTTCTGTGTTAATTTAAAACTTTTCTTGGGACACCTGAGTGGCTCAGTCGGTTAAGCATTTGCCTTCAGCTCAGGTCATGATCTCAGGGTCCTGGGATTGATTCCCCCATTGGGCTCCTTGCTCAGCGGGAAGCCTGCTTCTCCTACTGCCTGCTACTCCCCCTGCTTGTGCTTGCTCTCTCTCTCTCTGACAAATAAATAAATAAATAAAATCTTAAAAAAAATATTTATCAAAAGATAAAGCTTTTCTTTGCTACTCCTCCCATTGGAAAATGGAATCTAATTCCCTTTGCCTTGAATGATGTTGGCCTTAGTAACTGCTTGACCAATAGAATAGAAGTAATTTTCTTGGATTTTTGAGACTAGGTCATAAGAGATCCTGTAGTTTTCACTAGACACTCAAGACACACTTGGTGTTGGAGCCCTGAGTTCCAATGTGAGGAGTGAACTCTCCAGCTGGACAGACCATATGGAGTGACCATACGAAGAAAAATAGGATCCCAGCAAGGCTTAGCTTTCTAGCCATCACTTCTGAGGAATGGAATCTTATATATGTGAGCCAAAATTCTCTGGACCCTTCAGACAAACCAGCCACAAGCTGAATACCACCAATGACCTGCAGTTGACAAACATGAAACCCAAGAATCAACCAGCCAAACCCTGCCTGAAATATTGATCTACACAGTGTATAACTAAAGGATTGTCATTTTAATCCGCTGAATTTGATTATATAGTAATAACAATAGAACACCAGTTTTCAAGGATACCATTTATTTTGCCAAGCTACTAAGTCTTTATTTCACTGGGCAGCATAATGAATAAACAGAATTCAAGTAACCATAACACAGTATGTTTAAGAGGCTGCCATGATGAGTGTAACTTTAGTGAGAAGAAGTTTTTTTTTATTTTTATTTTTTTATAAACATATAAAGTATTTTTATCCCCAGGGGTACATGTCTGTGAATCGCCAGGTTTACACACTTCACAGCACTAACCATAGCACATACCCTCCCCAATGTCCATTACCCCACCCCCCTTTCCCGACACCCCTCCCTCCAGCTCCCCTCAGTTTGTTTTGTGAGATTAATAGTCACTTATGGTTTGTCTCCCTCCCGATCCCATCTTGTTTCTTTGAGAAGAAGAAATTTTTAATGATATTTTTAAATAAATTATGCAGTGTGATGTACTATCTCATTCCCTCCTTAATGTTCTGATGAAAGTTTCAGGGAAAATTTCCATAGCTTTCCAATGCTTTTGGAAGGAGGCACTTTTTTTTTTTTTTTAAGTAAGGATATAGTGAGACTAGATTTAATACAGGAGGAAGAAGACAGTTTTATATGGGTTACAGATAAAATCATGAACCAGGATCATGAATGATCAGAAACTCAATACTCATGGAACAAAGAATTATAAAGTGATACCAGAACTTAGAGTCTGAGCCCCTTTTAACAATTGTTATATACATTTAATTGATTCACCAGCAGTTCTTAGCTTACTGTCATATATATAAATGTAAAATATAGATATTTATTATGTACATATATTTATATGTATATATTACATATATACACATTTTCAGTTGCATTTTGTTATTTTTCCTTTAAAAAATTTTCTCTTTCTCTACTTATGCTCCTACTGAGACTTAAATTATGCCTTTAAGCAGAATAACAATTCTAAATTATATGAAAAAGCCATTATCTTTTTTGTCTTTAGCTTAATCATTTCTCTGCCTTCTTCTAAATTTTTAACATCACTTCTACTTTATTTTGCCTAGTTTATTTTGACCTACATTTTCCTTCTTATCATAAACACATAAAGCTAGTCACGGCATTTGAGCAAAGAGAATAGATTCCTCCCAGTATTCTACTGGTTAAAACCTTGCTTCCCTTGTTCCTCTCCCCTGTTCAGCTGTCATGATCCATCCTTCTTCTAACACACATTCATCTCCTGCCAGCTTATCTCCCAGAGCACCTTGACCCTCCTTATCTCACCTTACGAACCTCCCTTTCGGCTCTGTTTTCTCTCCTACCCACATTTAGCTACATGTCTAATCATCAAGAAGGGCATAGATTTAAACTAATTTTTTTAAACAATAAATAAATCATGTGCACATGCAGCCTTAGAAAGATAGCTCTAGCCATAAGAATTATGTACAGACACACACACACACACACACACGTACAATGTCTGCATTTTGCTATTACAGTTTTTCTTTTTTGGATTTTATTTCCTCCGGTTTAAAAACTTAGATAACTGTTCATTTGGATGACCTCTGTTTTATGCTTTTTCACCCACCAAAATAGGAAACAGAGAGTTTCCAACATAGGAGCTGTTCATTAGCCTCCTTTGACTAATGGATAGATTGACAAAGATTTATGCTTGACTGTCTCCAAAAAAAAAAAAAAAAAAGAAGTTTGCATAAATGTATTTATGAAATTTATGTTAGAAGATCATAATTTTGGAAGATAAAATTACACTACAATATCATGTATTACTAGGGCTGAATATCTCCCCGCAAGGGGGTTATCCCTACCTATCTCAAATATATGTAAAATCCTCTAACAGAACACTATCTGGAGAGTCTACTTCCCGAGGCTACTTCTAGTGCCAATACTGTTTCAATCAGGATCCAGGCAGGTTCAATGATAGAAGAGATTACACGACATAGATGTAGTCAGGTTTAAGAGAACAGCAAAAATGACCTCACTTAGGGTTGAAGGAGCAAGGAGAGAAAATTGTGTACCAAGTCCTCAGAGAGTTGTAGCAGTGAAAAGGGGGCCCCCTGGTGGAAGTTGTAGATCTTAGGGAATAAAGCTACTGTTTTTAAAAAAGCCCTGAAACAGGTATATTGAGATATTTGTTTTTTTCCAGCTTTTCACCTCTCTTCAATTGAATTACAAGTTTCAAGTGATTTTACACTAACTAGCTCTATTTAAAATATTTCATTTGTTTCAGTACATGACATAACTATATGAGAAGGGATTTAGATATATTTAATTTATATTTAGACATAACTGAAAGATATGGATTTTGATATAACTAATTATTATTTTATGTAATTCATAAAGAGCCCTAAAAGAGAATTAGTAACTAAGGGAGATTCTTTTTCCTTTCCTGGAAAATAGTGATAAAAATTTCAAAGATATGCATTTGTGTAAAGCAGGATGGTGTTATAATTTTATCAAAACATTAGAAAAGACGGCAGTGTAATATTCTAATTAGCATATCAAATGGAATTAGTTTTCAAGTTAGCCCTACACTGAGTTCCAAAATCATTAACTGTTAGAGAGGAATGCACATTCTTTTGCAAGGATGACTCTTTAAATTTTCTTTAAACAAAGGCCTTTAAAAATGATGATCAAGGGGCATCTGGTTGGATCTTGATCTTGACTCAGGTCTTGATATCAGAGTTGTGAGTTTGAGCCCTGCATTGGGCTCTACACTGGGCATGAAGACTACTTAAAAAAAACAAACAGGGGTGCCTGGGTGGCTCAGTTGGTTAAGTATCTGCCTTTGGCTCAGGTGATGATCCCAGGGTCCTGGGATGGAGCCCTGCATCAGGCTCACTGGTCAGCGGCAAGCCTGCTTCTACCTCTCCCTCTCTCCCTGCTGTTTTCCCTCTCTTGCTGTGTGTCTCTCTGTCAAATAAATAAACAAAATCTTAAAAAAACAAAGAAACAACAATGATCAAAATGATTGTCTCCATTACCTCTTTTCTCTTTTGGAACACAGTAGGTACACTGAAGGAGAAATAAGTATTTAGAGCAGGCAAACCACAGACTATAAATTGTCTTGACTTTCACAATCCGTATGTTTCAATAATCTCACTTTTTTATATTGTTACCTCACCATTTTTTAAAAAATGTGAGTGCCTATAAACATGTTTCCACTAAGTAAATACAAAATGGAAATCTTTTCTTCTCAAACTGTGAAATAAATGTACAATATGTTCTAGAAAAATAGTATTGATACTGATAATGTCTAACTTGAATTTTAGTTCACCTAACTTAGTTAACTTAGTTAAGGTTAAAAAGGAAAAATAACTATTTTAGTTAACAGGCAGATTTGATTAACAGGAAAAAACCTGCTAACTGATAAATAGTCAAGAGAATTTTACCCAATCCTAAAAGTTAATTTCCTGACTCATCCTTACCCTCAGCCTTTCTATAACACACACACACACACACACACACACACACATCTTATTCAAACTAATTACTTGGTGAGTTGTCCAATATTTAATATGGAAGACAAGGATTATATTGGTCTTAATCAACAAGTTTTTTTTAAGATTTTTATTTATTTATTTGACAGAGAGAGAGATCACAAGTAGGCAGAGAGACAGGCAGAGAGAGAGGGGAGGAAGCAGTCTCCCCGCCGAGCAGAGAGCCCCATGCGGGGCTCCATCCCAGAACCCTGAGATCATGACCTGAGCCGAAGCTACCAATTTGATTGGGAAGCTACCATCCCAATCAACAAGTATTTTTGAGTAGCCTTCATATACCAAGCACTGAGCTGGTCCTACAAAGGGGGTAAAAATCTATCAGTCTAAAAGTCAGTTTAATTATCATCAATGTAGTTATCGTTTGTGTTTCCTATGACTCCTTCTATATTAAAGACTGCAGAACAGTCATTTTCTTATATGTGTATATTCTCCTGGTAATCTATCCACGCTTCCAGAAGCTCATCTGTGTGTAAAGGTACTTCAGTCCTCGTATTCTAGCACCCAACATTTATCAGAGTCTGTGAAATAAGCCTCTTGACAAAAGCAGACTTTTCAGCTCAGTGTACTTTTAAAAAGCTTTCTTATACCCACATCTTAACAGTCCTGAGAGCCATAGGAATAAAATCATGTTTGATTTCTCACTCTCTTCTTTGACTTTGTCATTCAGTCCATCACTACCTTGTCACGTTGCCCTTTGGGACATTGCTGAGACCCACTCATTATTCACACCGCCACTGTCTCTACCTAGAATTCATTTACCTTGTGCCAGGGCTGCTGAGACAGCCTTCAAGGCAGAGACCTGTCTTCAACCTCTCTCCTATCCAATTTATTCAACCCTCGGCAACTGGAATTATTTCCCTCAAAGCAACATGACCTTCCTTCTCATTACCCTGACGTAGCTGCCAGCCAGGTTTCTTCTCAAGTCTAATCTTTTGATCCTTGCCTTCAAGGTGCTTGACCTTTTAGTCCGCTATTACCTTATCTATTTCATTCTTGCTTATGCGGTCAGCTCTTCAGGACAGACCTACGTTCTAACCCCTGGGCACCTACCCCACTTAGTGAGGCACTGGGGGGTTCTTCTTCCTTTGGAATTGGCTCCTGACTATTAACTTTATCTTCTCTTTCAGAATTCTACCCCAGGCTCAGTTTCTTCATGTTGCTTTCTTCCAATAGGTTTGTGTAGTTTAATAATTTATTTGTTTTTCAAATTTTTACTTTATGTGTCTCTAAACAGCTGATTACTGAATTCTTTGGATATATACCAAAGACATATATCACTAAATGGGAGTGGGACCAGCAAGTGAGCTCTAACCAGATTTGCAGGATTCTAAACAGCTCCCATGTGCCCCACAGAATGATTTATAAGATCCGATCTGTCTCTAAATTGGATCCATACCTGAAAAGGTTATGGCTTACTTGCTCTAAGTTCTTTCTTTCATCTGTTGTGGCCTTTAATTTAGGATTCAATCTTAATATGTTACCTAGTAAGTATCCATGTATTTTGATCAGGATGGCATCTGTTGAGCTCTTTAGTTTGAATATTAAGCTTTAGACACAAAGTTCATAGGTTTTCTTTTTTTCAAGAGCACTCATCTGTCTAATAGTTTTCAGGATGAAACATGTAAAAAATTATGCAGAGTTTCCCTGGCTTCCTTTTGCCTTCCTCTTTTTATATGCTGGGTTGGACTCAAATCCTTTAAAGCTGCCACAATTCAGGCCAGACTTCCACAAATTTGAGAGTCTCGCTTGGCATTCCATCACTCCCTCACCACAGCCTCTGATTTTAGGTTTCCAAAGCAGCCTAAAAATTAAACAAAAACTCATTTTCTTTGTAGCAGAAGGTGGTCACAGTCTTAAGCAAAGCTTGAAATGTTCTTGAAGAATTGTATGTTAAGCCCGGCTATGAGCTGCTGAGCAGGAGAATAATAATGTTTTGAATAATAATGATGCTGATGATAAGAACAACTACAATTTATCACACTTTCTGTACATGGCTGACCTCCCATTGAGAGTTTTACAGTGAAGGTCTCTGGCATTGCTTTGCACAGATTACAACATTTAATCCTTATAAAACTCCTAATGAGGCCATTTAACAGGCAAAGAAACTGGAGTGCCAAAAGGTTAAATAACTTAGAAAAGATCACACAGTAAGTGATTGAACCAGGTTTAACTGACTCCAAACCCTAGGTTCCTAAATAGTATACTAAAAAGCCAAAATATTAAACTTCTCTGGACATGATGATGTATGGGAAAATAGGAGGGAAAAATCTTAGAGTTTATCTTTACTGGAAATTCTGAGCCCATGGTAACATTATCTGAGTAGCACAGCAATAAATATTCAAAATTAGTCAGGGAATAATCATGCATTTGAGGAGGGAAATGCAGTAGAATGAAGGAAAACTAAACTAAAGGTTTAAGTGATCATATTTTTCAGGAATGATGCTGGTCTTATACTGACATAAATATACACATATAGCCACCAAAATAAAGTTTCTATCATACACTCAGAAAATCTGTGTTTCTTTCAGGAAAGTAGTCATGTATATTGCTTCTTTGAAACAATGGACATTATTTCTACCACCTATAGAGTAGTTGGCCACACTCTGCAGGTATTTGAGTAATAATGACTAATGCTGGATAGATAATTCAGAAAAATGTGAGAATATTTTATGTGTGTATTTGTATGCACTGCCAACAATTCCTAATGGAATAATCAGTGTTCTTATTTATTTGGAAGGCTTATTTTAAATATTTTAATAAAATCACCTGAATAAATATCTCATAAGAATGATTAAGAAGGAGAGGTGAAGGAAAAAGAGTAAAAATACCTAACCCATTATTACTTTTTATATCTTGTTATTAGAAATGAAACTAACCATTGAATTTAACTAGTAATTGCTCTAATCTGCTCTCCATGAATTAATTATGAGATATCCTATGCACAGTAGAGCACAGTTTCTGCATTATGTTTTATTTACTTCTGTCAAACTTTAAAAATGAACCAAAACCCTTAAGTGCAGAATCAATGATTCTGTTTTCTTTGACTGTAAAGCTTAGAGGTTATACAGGACAAAATTATTTGCAAGTGTGAAGTCAGTAGACACTTTTCATTCCATCTCTATGAGTATACTATTCACACATGGACATATAAAAAATGTACACTCACTGGAAAAATATCTCATGTATCATATATTGTAGTAATGGAACTTGAGTTGGTTTTACAACCATTAGTTGGGCAACATTTCTATTGCTTTCCAGCTGAATAAAAGTTTTAAAATTTAATAAAAGGAAGTCTATGTAAAAAAAGAAAAAGAAAAAAGTCTATGTCCTAATTGATAACCTCCTTTTAAATTCCCGGTTAAAAGAAATCTATTATAATGAAACTACCTCCTTGTGTTTGTCTCTCTTTCTGTGTGTGTGTGTGTGTGTGTGTGTGTGTGTGTGTTTAAACAAGAAGTAGGCCCATATAAGACAGTCACAAAAATCACTTCTTAAAAGCAATGAAGTGATTAAAAAACTTACCTATAGTTATGGGAGGAAGTCAAGGACACACAGGAGCCAAGTGAAAGAGCTCTCAACGGCCAAAACTATAATAATTTGAACAAAAAAATAGAGTCATATCTTCTTCCTTTTAACTTCTTCACCTTGTACCTAGACCAAGTTCTAGGTAGACCAAGTTCAATTCCTTAAGCTTTTCTAAGCTAATGCCATGTGGCGGATATTGTTCTGAGTTTTGCATTTACAAGTGAATATAATAAAGTTGCTACCTTTCAAGAATGTAGAAAATGTCATGAAATTATTTTAAAACTAGAAGTAGCCTCTTGGCTTGTTGTGACCCTGGAGTGCAAGATGGATCGCCAGCATCTGCACTGTAGCCACAAGCCAAAAGTCGCCCATGGCTTGTTCTCTTGTTGCATCAGCTGAAATCTGTAGAGTCTGATCCAGCCATACCAATTCAGTATGTGTCACTAATGTAAGCATATGAAGGGTTTTTGCTTCAAGTTGAACTAGTGATGTTTTTGAATGAATTGTCTAAGAGACATGCCTGACTAAAGAAACAATGCTAGATCTTTGTGTGTAAAATTTAAAATCTTCACTTAAGAACAAATTTAACTAACATACACATTTTTAAAATAAAAAGTAAAATAAAATCATTGTGGACCCCCAGTGCTGACATAGTAATAATTTTTATAACAATGTCACTTTAATATATAAAAATACAAACCAAGGCATAAACATTCCATATTTAGAAATACATGCAGCTATAAAGTCAAAACAAATTTATGAATTAAAAACAAAATATGAGCAAACTGGTTTAGCCACTCTGGAAAACAGTATGAAGTTTCCTCATGAGGTTAAAAATAGAACCACCCTACGATCTAGCAATTCTTGGTATTTACACAAAGAACACAAAAATACTAATTCAAAGGAATACATGCACCCAGATGTTTATTACAGCATTATCTACAATAGCAAAATTATGAAACAGCCCAGGTACCCATCGATTGATGAATGGGTAGAGAGGTTTTGTTATGTATATACACTGGTATATTACTCAGCCATAGATAAGAATGAAATCTTGCCATTTACAACAGTGTGGACAGGGCTAGACAGTATTAAGCTAGGTGAAATAAGCCAGTCAGAAAAAGACAAATACCATATGATTTCATTCATATGTGGAATTTGAGAAACAAATGAGTAAAGGGCAAGACAAAGGAGAAAGAGAGAGAGGCAAAGCAAAAAACAGACTCTTAACTATAGAGGACAAACTGATGGTTACCAGAGGGGGGTGACTGGTAGGACGGTGAAATAGACGATGGGGATTAAGGAGTGCGCAGTGATGTATGGAGGTGTTGAATCACTGTATTGTACACCTGAAACTAATACTACACTGTACATTAACCAACTGGAATTTAAATTGAAAAAAAACCCACAAAACTCATTACATTTAAATTTACCATAATGATTATGTCACTGCTGTTTTGCAGAAGTTTAGTCGCCACTTGCAACACAGACATGTTGTGGATCCAAAGGCACAGCGTTTTTGGAATTCACACGTACCTATTATTGTATAACTTGAATCAGTTACAAGACTGCTTCTTTGTATTCGAATTATTATAATTTTAAAAATTCATCTGACATGCCAGGCTATCATTTAGGCTTCTCTTGACTTAAATGCATTATTTGTAAGTTAATTCACTGACAATTCTTTGTCATCTTCCCACAATTAAAATAGCATGACTTGGTATCAGGATAAAGTTGGGAGGAGAAATTGCATGGAAGCAATTACATGGTGGTCATACAGATTTTTTTTTCAAGATCATTATCAAAATGAAAAAAGAAAAAGAAAGAAAAAAGTAAAAAGGGATGTTCTAATGGGAATTACCAAACATGAGAATTGCCTTTAGGAAGCTTGTCTCTTTTCAACTTTGAAGGTTATCACAATCCTCATATAATTAGGATTTTTTTTCATCTCTTTTTTTCACATTTAGTCAATAGAATGAGAGCAAGTTCTACATTTCACTTCCACAGTACATATTTTAATAGACAATTTAGTCTTAAATAATTAAATTTGTAACACTATTAATCTTCAGCTTAAAAGCACTAAATAACCCACAAAGAAATTCTTCTGTAATGACCACTATTCTGTTCAGATTTGCCTATTTGCAATGCAGACTGGTAGTCCTGCACTACCTACAGAGGTTCTATTTTGTATGATGTAATTGAAAATACTTCTTCAGGGACACCTGGGTGGCTCAGTTGGTTGGACGACTGCCTTCGGCTCAGGTCATGATCCTAGAGTCCTGGGATCGAGTCCCAAATCGGGCTCCCAGCTCCACGGGGAGTCTGCTTCTCCCTCTGACCTTCTCCTCGCTCATGCTCTCTCTCACTGCCTCTCTCTCAAATAAATAAATAAAAATCTTAAAAAAAAATACTTCTTCATGATTTCAGAATTGAGCACAACATAATTTTCTTAACATCATTTAATGGCAATGCCATGAAAACCACTAGAGATAAGTAAGATTAAATATTTAATTTTAGAAGACACAAACTATATTTTACAAACACAAGTACCCAATGGTATGCAACATACTTGCACCTGTTAGACATTCTTTTAAAATTAAATTCATTTTAATAATATGCATTAAAGATAACTAAAGGAATTTTCAGATTATTTATGTGCTTTCTATCCTTACTCATGGAGTAGATTGATATTTTTCTGCTTATCATCAAATTGTATGATATTTATTGTGACTATTTCATTGCTTCAAGAATTATAAGACTCGTTACATTAATAAACTTGAGATTCTTTAAAATCAAAAAATACCCATTACAAGATCAAATATTGACCTATGTTTTTCTGGTTATATTCTTTCACTTTTTAGAACTGAGCATGACATTCAGAAACTTGGTTAGCTGAAAATCATAAAAAGGGCAAGGGGACATCTTAACTCCTCTTTCTGAGATTTTCCTCTCACTACTGACCTTTTCATGAAAGAACATGCAATACTTTCTAATTATGTATCCATTGCAAATGCTCTACCTCCATGATCAGTAACTGTTGTAAAAATCTAGGAAGTTCAGCATGCTTTTTATGGGAGAAAAAAAAAGCATCCTAACATTATGTATTTCCTGCTTTAGTTGTGTGTGTGTGTGTGCGTGTGTCCGTATAAATATACATATGTGGGTGTATAATAAGTACACACTGAAAAAATATCTCATGTATCATAGTAATGGAACTTGAGTTGGTTTTGTTGGGCACCGTTTCTATTTCTTACCAGTTCAATAAACGAAGGCAGGAAATACATAATGTTACGATGCTATATATATATATATATATATACATATATATGTATATTTATATTTATATATATATTTAAATTATATTCATATAAACATATTTATGTATATTTTTCTACTGGAATCTCAACTGTTATTGCTAAGGTGTGAAATCATATACATCTGGTTTATGTTTAATAATGGAAATAGTTCAACTTTCCTTTTAACGAGCTCTCCACAAAAAAAGAAATTAGTTATAGAAAATAGAGATGGGGAAGAACTTTCACTGCAATAACCTTTTAATTTTTGAAAAATTTCAGTGTGAAATTTGATATTTTATTAACATCTAAATCCCATTCAGTGTTCTCTTTGAATTGCGACATGGCACTAAAAATAAGTTTCTCAGAATTTTTTTTCTGTAAGCCTATCAAAAAACTGCCACATACTTAGGCATATATGAAATCTCATAAATAAGGTAGTGGAATGGCACAAATGCATAAGCTCTCTGACATTTCTTTAGTTATGCTACAATCCCAGGTAATATAATTTCTCAACAACTCAGAATGTGATGTTTCAAAAAATGTTGATGAAATGTTTAACTTTACTATGAATCACATATTTGTTTTACTCATATTTTAATATCCTGTAAGCTTTATGCTTTTAAATTTAAAGTCCTTTTAAAATAATGGTAACAGAAATATGGAAGAATACATAAATTTCGAGTGTAGAGCTTGATGAATTCTCTCAACTCAAAAACACTGGTGTGACCAGCGCCTATGGGTCAGGATACCAAACATTGTCAGTACCCAGAGAAGCTCTCATGTGCCTTCCCAGCCCAATAGTTATGACCATTTTAACTGATCTCACCATGTTTGTTTTCTAACTTTAAGGTATTCACACAAGAGGTACACATTTGAGTATGAATCTTTTCTTTTAGATTATATATGTGAATTCTTCTTTTTTTTTTCTTTTAAAGATTTTACTTACTTATTTGACAGAGAGAGATCACAAGTAGACAGAGAGGCAGGCAGAGAGAGGAGGGGAAGCAGGCTCCCCGCTGAGCAGAGAGCCCGATGCGGGGCTCGATCCCAGGACCCTGAGATCATGACCTGAGCCGAAGGCAGAGGCTTAACCATTGAGCCACCCAGGAGCCCCAATTATATATATGAATTTCATTCATGTTGTCTGTAGAAATAATTTCTTCTTTCTTATTGTACATGCTATTTCACTTATGAATAAGCCATAGTTTTATATCCATTCTACTGTTGATTAACACTGAAACAGGACTATTGAATAGTGTTGTCATGGAAATTCTTATATATAACTTTGTTTTTTGATTCACACCTCTATGCATTTTTCTAGGATATATATGTCTAGGAATAAGAATTCTGTTCCATACAGAATGCAAAGATTCTGATTTGGTATTACCAAAAGACTTTTCCAAAGTGATTGCACTAATTTTTAGTCTTACAAATAGTATATGAGACTTTAAATTTCTCCACACCCCAGCAACACTTAATATCGTTCATTTAAATTTTTGACAGTGGGAAGATATTTTTTATATCTCATTGTTCTATGTTCTATTTTCTCTTATGACTAAACAGATTCAACATATTTTTATGTACTTATTATTAGAATTTCCTCTTTATTAAAGTACCTATCCAAGTATTTTCTCATTTTTATTGACTTTTGTAGAATTGCCTGAAATTTTCTTAAGTATAGGAATTACTTACATATTCTTAATATTTGTCCTTTGTCATACATATGCATTGCAAATATCTTCTACTCTGAAACATCATCTCTTAATGGGTTTTTTTGATGAACAGAAGACCTTTATTTCAATAAAGTTGAATTAATGACTACGTTCCATTATGGTTAGTGCATTTGTATTATTTTTAAGAAATATTTTCCTACCGTGAGAACATGAAGATATTCTATTTTCTTCTAAAAGAATATTTTTACCATTTACACTTGATTCATCTAGATTGACTTTTTTTTTTTTTAGATTGACTTTTTTTTTTAATGGATTTTGGGTTCAAGATCCTCCTCCCCCACTTTTAAATATCCAAATGACTTAACAATACTTATTTAAACATTATACTTTTCATTCTGCACTGTAGTGGGCGTATGTATGTGTGGGTTGGTTTCTACAGTCTCCATTTGCTCATATGCCTGTTGTTTACTCTTGACCAATACTACATTCTCTTTACTACTATAGCTTTACAGTGTATGTCTTCTGAGTTTGTTATAATTCTCTAAGACTGACTTGTCAATTTTTGTCATATGTTACATAAATATTCAAATTAATTTGTCAGTTTCCACATATCTGAAGAGATTTTGATTGGGACTGTGCTTATTATTTGTGAAATTTGAGATAACTGGACATTTTTGCAATATTGTCTTCTAGTACATAAACATGGAAATACTATTACTATTTGGATCTATTTTCATGTTGATATTGCATGTAATTTACTAATCAGAAGTCTTGTGGTATATTTAAATGTATTCCTTTTTGATATTTTAGGATACTGTGTTAAATATTTGGTATTTTAGAATACTACTTTTTAAATACATTTAGTTTTCTTATATTTCATGCTGCTATATAGAGTATAATTATTTTTTCTAACATTTTATTATAAAAAAGTCAAATAAATGGCAGTTGGAAGAATTCTGTAGCATACACATAAATGCTACCCTCAATATTTTGCCATACTTGCTATCATCCATTGCTTACATTATACCCATCTAGAATCTGTAGTTAAAAAAAAAAATTGGAAAATGCCAACAGATGAAAAGGAAACCTATACATACATACATCACGGTGAACCTGTGAAATAGTAAACAAAACAACGGTGTTAAAATCATTATGAAAAAAAGAGATATTATTTTGAATTACTAATTGACTTAGTCAATAAAAATTAAATTAGTAATTGAATTTAGTCAATAAAAACTCTTCATCAGAAATGATAGAAGCCAAAATATGTGACATGACGTTTTCAATGTGCTCAAGGAAAACAATACACCCCGTCATTTTCAGACCAAAAAAACAAAACAAAAAAAAAAAACTAAAAACAAGAGACTTTGCCTCAAGTAAACTCTCACCAGTGGAAATTACAAACACGTAATTCAAGAAGACAATAAAGCAAATTCATAATGAGGGATACATATGTAAATAAAAAGCAAGAAATTAATAAATGGGTACATCTAAGTAAGATTAACCAGATTGGCTGAATAAAAAAATAAAATAATAATAAGATCACTGAATATTATTGATTCAGTTGTGTTCTCTTCAAATTCATATGTCGAAGTTCTAACCCCCATAATCTCAGACTATGACTCTGTTTAGAAACAGGGACTTTAAACTCAGAGAAAAACAATTATCATATGATCTCCCTGATATGAGGAAGTTGAGAAGCAAAATGAGGGGTTTGGGAGGGTAGGGAAGGAAAAAATGAAACAAGATGGGATCGGGAGGGAGACAAACCATAAGAGAATCTTAATCTCACAAAACAAACTGAGGGTTGCTGGTGGGGAGAGGGGGGTAGGGAGAGGCTGATTGGGTTATGGATATTGGGGAAGGTATGTGCTATGGTGAGTGCTGCAAAGTGTGTAAACCTGGCGATTCACAGACCTGTACCTCTGGGGCTAAAATACATTATATGTTAATAAAAAATTAAAAATTTAAAAAAAAACAGGGACTTTAAATACATAATTAGTTTAAAAGTGGGTGAGTATGGTGGGCCCTAATCAAATACCACTGGTGTCCAAACATTATAAGAAATTAGGACACAGGTAACAGTCAGAGAGATGATCTTGCAAGGTACTCAGCAAGAAGCCCTCTGCAGGCTGAAAAATGAGGCCTCAAAGGAATCAAACTTTCCACAACCTGATCTTTGACTTCCAGCTTCCAGAATTGTAAGAAAGTAAGTATCCATAGTTTAAACACCCTGTCTGTGCTATATTATCAGAACCCTAGCAAACTAATATAGTAAGGTTTTAAAAGTATGAATTAAAAAATACAATAATAGCACAAAAGTGATACGGACTAAATGGAGCGTTCTAATTTCTTCATTATTCAAAAAGGAACTGAAGATATTAATTATGTACAATTTTGGAGGGTCAGATACTCATGTTTACATATGTCAGGCAACTTCTAAAGAAATCAAGTATTTATCGCCTAAGTGAATAGAAGAAAATGGTGTAATGATGAAAAAATAAAAATTAAAAAAAAACAGTGGGAAAAAAAAGAGAGAAACCATAGCAAGCACCAAATAATGCACTGGTGTTTGTCCAATTATATCAATAAACAACGTAACCCCCATTTAAAAGACAAAGACTGTTATTTTTTTTGTCTTTCGGATTTTAGCCATTCTGACAGGGACAAGTGATATCTCATTATAGTTTTGATTTGCATTTCCCTGATGATTAGGGGTGTTAACCAAGGATGTGGAGAATTAGAAACCCTCATGTACTGTTGGTGGGAATGCAAACTGGTGCAGCCACTGTGGGAACAGTATGGTTCCTCAAGAAATTAAACAGAAATATCATATGATACAACAATCCCACTACTGGACATTTACTCAAAGAAAGCAAAATCACTAATTTGAAGAGCTATATGCACCCCTATGTTTAGTGCAGCCTAATTTACAATAGTCAAGATACGAAGGCAGCCTAAGTGTCCATTAATAGATGAATGGATAAAGATGTATAAATGTGATGTATAAATATAGTGGACTATTGCTCAGCCATAAAAAAGATAAGATCTTGCCATTTGCAACAACATGGGTGGACCTAATGGGTATTTATGCTAAATGAAATGTCAGTCAGAGAAAGACAAATACTGTATGATTCTACTTATATGTGGAATATAAGAAACAAAACAAATGAATAAGCAAACAAAAAGCAGAATTAGATCTATAAATATAGAGAATAAATGGATAGGGGAGGGAGGTTGGGAGATTGGCAGAATGGGTGAAGGGGAGTAAGAGATACAAGCTTTCGGTTATGGAATGAATAAGTCACAGGAAAAATAGATAAATAATAGGAAAATAATGGTATAGTAATAGTATTATATGGTGACAAATTGTAGCTACACTTGGGGTGAGCATGGCACACTGTAAAGAGAAATTGAATCACTGATCAAAAATCAAGATCAAGATCAAAAGATCTTGTTGTATATCTGAAACTAATGTAACATTGTCTATCAACTACACTGCAATTAAAAAATTATAAAAAATTTTTAAAAAGACAAAGATTGTCAGCTTGGCTAAAATAATCCAGCAATATAAGGAAAATATTGAAAATACTAGGAAACAATAAAGTTTCACTAAAAATATGGTTTGTGTTGTTCAGTAAAAAAAAGTGGGTTAAAGTTAGTATTAATATAGAATATTTGGACCATACAATTAATATGTTTGACTAAACTGACATATAAAATACTACACAAACTATGTGCATTTCAAATGCATATAGAATATTTATAAAATTGGATCACATAATGAATCATAAAGAAAATTTCAAGCAATTTCCAGCATTTGAATCAGCTAGAGCACATCCTCTAACCAAAATATAATTAAGTCATAAACCATGACATAAAAAGTGTTTTAGAAAAGCCTTGTGCCAAACTTTTTTTTTTTTAGTAAATGCATTTTATTTTTAGACAACCTACATGACTTTTTTTTTTCTTAAAAACAATGCCTCCACTCTAGATAAATCGAGGTCAAAGTAAATGAAGAGCTCAAGATGACATCTGTCCCATTTGTCTAAGTCCTGGCATCTGGGTGAAAAGCAACAGCCAGTTCTGACAACAGGTGATACCTTCAAAGTTAACAGCCAAATTCATTAACATTTTTCCATTTCTAAACAATCTTTAAAGAAAATCATATATGGTGTCACACCACCCTCACAGAGTCCAACAGAGCAACCATGCCATCTAGATTCATGTTTTCACCAATAAAGAACTGGTAGTTTTTGAAATCAACGAGGATGTGCTTGATTTGTTCTGTAATCGCTGCCACAAAAGATTTTACTCTATCTGGCCTCTTTTCTTCAAGTTTGACTTTGATTCCATAGAATCTTTGATGTACTTCTTGTAGGCTTCTTTTGTGAAGCTGGTTTCCTGCAAGTGCTAGTTCACAATAACATCAACATCAGTGACTATTGTGGTTTTGGTACTTTCCCCCTGGACCTTCCGTGGAGACATTTTCATCAATGAATGAGTCATCAGTGTTATCCTCTGTCCTACTGACCATCTTCCCCTCCACTTCCAGGCACAGCCCATCTGGGATCTCCCAGATCTTTTCGATGTCGGAGAACATCTCACCATGGCTGATGAGGTCCCGGTAGATCATCATACCTGCTGCTGGAGGGAGATGGTGGTGGTGCTAGTTTCACAGGAGCCTGAGCTCCAGCCAGAGTGGCATTCAGCCGGGGGTGGGAAGACACCCCCAAATGTTTTAAAAATACACTTTTAAGTAACTTGTGTGTCAAAGAATACATTTTAAAAAGATTAAGAAAATATTTTAACATAAAAGGTAATTCAATATAGTTCATATAAAACCATTTGAAAAAAAATCTGAATGCTCAGCAATATGGAGTAGATTGTAATAGCTCAAGCATTCCATTGACAACAAATAGGAAAATTTGGAATAATTTTCTGTATTTATTTATTTTTATAGGTGGGTGGAGGGAGGAGCAGAGGGGGAGGGACAAGCAAGCTCCATGCTGAGTGCAGAGTCCAGCCAAGGGCTTCATCCCACCACCCTGAGATCATGACCTCAGCTGAAATCAAGAGTCCAAGGTTTAACTGACTGAGCCACCCAGGCACCCCAGAAAATCTGGAATAATTATAAAAATCATATATGTAATGTCTACATACTGCTGAAGGAGAAATGACTACAAGGAGTAAAACTCAACAGAGGTGATAAACTTTGAGAGATGAGCTGGTGTTCTGCAGCTGTCTTTGGAAGCATTCTGACCCTTCTGGTTGCCTATTCTGGCTGCAGGTTAGAAACTGAATTTTCTAATGCTTGACCCCAGGCATAGGGCCACTTACAGGAGCAGAGAAACCAGCCATGTTTCTGGTGGTCACACAAGGCAGGAGTGGTATATTGAAAACTCCAGGGGCTTAAACCTCTTGAATGATTACTATCTCAATGAGGATTGTCAGGGAAAATACAGGACACCCAATTAAATCTGAAACTTAGGTAAACAGAAAATACTTTTTAAATGTAAGTATGTCAAATTTTGAATGGGACATACTTGTAGTAAAACTTTAATTGGATATTTATCTAAAATTCAAATGTATTGGGTGCCCTGTCTTTTTTTTTTAATATTTTGATTAATCTGGAAACTTTTTTTTAAAAGATTTTATTTCTTTATCTGACAGACAGAGATCACAAGTAGGCAGAGAGGCAGGCAGAGAGAGAGGAAGAAGCAGGCTCCCCGCTGAGCAGAGAGCTTGATGTGGGGCTGGATCCCAGGACCCTGGGGTCATGACCTGAGCTGAAGGCAGAGGCTTTAACCCACTGAGCCACCAGGTGCCCTAATCTGGAAACTTTTAAGACATTTGCTGAATCCGTAAGAGCTGGGAAGACAGAAACAAAGAGAAAACACTAACTAATACACTAGATGTAAGATAATTGTTCATCTTATTTTTGTAATGTCTGAAAATCTGAACTTGCTTAAAAAATAAGTTTAAAAAAGTGCAAAAAAAAGGAATCATTAATCATTTCACAAGTCAGAAATTTATGGCACCACATCCATCTTAATAAACACACCCACCCCAGGTAATGTCAAAATTAAGCACAACAAAGAAAGAAAATAGAGTGAAGAGTGCTGAAGCCTAGCCCAACTAAGGCTGTTGGACTGAAACAAATATTCAAGGTTTCATTCACAGTTTTTATAGAATATGACTGAAATGGAAACAAAAAAAATTTTACAATTTACATACTACTATTTATTCAAGACAAGTTTTTACTGTAATTCACTTATAAATAAAAAATGAAATATTTTTATCTGAATATAATTTTTAACATTGAAAACAATGGAAAAGACATTTATATACCTGGTATCAGAAAATAGCTGAACTCTTATTACCAGTAGTTATGTTCATAATAGTTCATTTTTTTCACTCTTTAAACACCTTAAGTGTAGGAGTCCTGTTCTTTTTTTTTTTCCTAATAGAAACAAGAGTACGATATTCAGGTACTCATAATAATATTTGTAAACCATAAGGGACTCTTCATCTTAGGAAACAAACTGAGGGTTGCTGGGAGGGGAGGGGCATGGGGGTGGTGGACGTTAAGGCGGGCATGTATTGTAATGAGCACTGGGTATTATGTAAGACTGAAGAACCCACGCAACTGTACCCCTGAAATAAATACTACATTACATGTTAATTAATTGAATTTAAATTTAAAAAATTATATTGGTATCCTATCTGGCATCTTCCTGTACACACACACACCCACACACAGCAAGAAAAATTATAATGGCACAGAAATTGCCAAGTAAGGATAAATAAGAAGGAATGACCTTTAAACTATACTGTAACTATATGTGTAGTAACAGATTTACAGATACACTACTAAAATTGTCAGTGGCACTTCCAGAAAAGAACAACATATTTATATATTTAAGCTAACTTCAAACAAGGGAGGTCATTCTTTACTAGTTTCTTGGCATTTTATGTTGTTTTACCACTTGGATCAAAAATGGGCATGAAACAAACATCATACGTTAATTAGATTTTCAGGAAACATTTTATAATATTTGGCACCAGAAGTTGATGAGTAAGATGTAAAGATAATAGGATGTAAAGTCAAGGAGTCAGATTAGATTGAAAGCTGATGGAGAGCCAAAGAACAAGAGGTAAAGAAAAGATCAAATTTCTCAAAAGTCACCTTGAGGTTAGTTTGGCTAAGTTAGTTTGGCTGATATTTGTAACATTTAATATATAATTGTAAGACGCAAAATGACATTGATATCAGTTAGCCCTGATTTATGCAATCTAAGAAAAATTACCTATAATATTCTTTAAGAATATCTTACAATAACAAATTCCATTTATTAGTTTCTTTTTTTTTTGCAATAATTTTTGAGCTCCTCTACCAAACTAGGCCCTATTGTAAGCTTTGATCACAGCAGTGAATAAGTCGAGGAACATTCCTGTCTCCTTGGGGTCCCTTTCCATTGAAGACATACATATATTAATTTTTTAATTATTTTTAATTTTTAAAGAACATCAAGAAGAAAATAAAGAGCTAAAGGAGAAAGCACTGGACGTGCGTCAGGTGTAGAACATTACTTTAGATGGGGTACTCAGGGAAACTCTATGAAGAAGTAAGTTTGGGGTTGAGGACTGAATGATGACAGGTACTCAACCATGAAGAAGTTGAAGAAAGAATTTGAGGGGCAGAAAAAATAACTGGTCCTTAGCCACTGAAGTAGAAATGATCTTGATAGCAAACCACAATTGTCCTATATTTTTCAAAAGATTTTATTTATTTATTTATTGAGAGAGAGTGGGGGTGGGGGTGGCAGAGGGAGAGGAAGAAAGGGAATCCCAAGCAGGCTCCATGCTGAGTGCAGAGCCTGACTCAGGGCTCAATTGCATACCCTGATATCATAATCTGAGGTAAAACAAGGAGCTGGACACAACCAAAGGAGCCACCCAGGTGCTCCCCTGTTCTACCTTTTCATGAGGATTTTTTACCTAAGAATATTTACTCATGATAGTTATTACTACTTGATTTCACATAAATTTTGTGGACTTGTGACTCTAGAAATGCAATTATAACTCATACAGTGACAGCTGCCTTGTCTGTCTTGATATTCATCAGACAGCATGTCTTGACTTGATGACCGGCTGCACTGAAGAATCTTAGGAGAGATTTTCGGTACTAAAAGATTACTGAATATCAAAATTCATTTTTATTCTCCTTATAAAGATATCTGAAATTTGAGACCAAAAAGAAAAAATATAGATTCACAAAAATGAGAGAGATGGCAGTCTAATTTAAGATATAATTTTTACTTTGTCATTCATATCATGTTTTGTTTCTCAAATACTATTTTTCAAGGTACTTCTTACTTAAAAATAAATAGAATACCCATATCTTATAGAAACAAATATTCAATGATTATAATCAATTCCGATTTCCTTTCATTTATAAATTTAATGAAGAATTCATTTATAGAGATAATGGACAAATTTAGGTAACAGCTACTATATTTTTAAATAAAAGGATATTTAAGGGGCTCCTGGGTGGCTCAGTGGTTTAAAGTCTCTGCCTTCGGCTCAGGTCATGATCCCAGGGTCCTGGGATTGAGTCCCGCATCGGGCTCTCTGCTCAGCAGGGAGCCTGCTTCCTCCTTTCTCTCTCTCTCTCTCTCTGCCTACTTGTGATCTGTCAAATAAATAAATAAAATCTTAAAAAAAAAAAAGGACATTTAAGTGTTCAAATTGATAGCAATGATTTTTTAAAGATCTCAACAGCCTGCCCATTATACGTATTCTCTAATTTCCTCTTCAGTCAATACATTTCATTTATATGTCTCCAACTTACATGATTCTAAGTCAAATATTATGACTGAAATAAAATAGAAAAATAAAGAATAGTTGGCACAAAGAGATCCAGAAAACCCTTGTCTTTCATTATCTTATATTAAAAAGTGGAAAAAATTTTCTCTGAATATCCACCACTGCCACACAGTCTCACACACATGAACAACAGACAACACTGTGTGATGATTCTTCATTTTCTCAGTATAATCGAGGACGTTGTCAATCTTGTCTCTTTTATCTCTTACCTTTAACATATGGTTAACTATTAATTACCAATATGTTTATCCCCTATATATTTTTATTCTGTCACTTTTCTTCTACCCCTACTTCAATTGTCTTTATTTAGGAACTTACCATCTCCCATCTGTTGGTCAACATGCTTCTCATGTTGTCTTACCTTCCTATTCCAAATTTGTTCTTTGGAGCACTGTCAGAAGAGTCCCTCCATATGAAAAATTATTGTGTTTCATTCTTGCTTAAATTCCTCCAGTAGTTTCGCAAGCTCAAAGACCCAAATCCAGGCCTTTTAATGCGACATACAAGACTATACAGAATCTGTAAGAAAGCACTGCCTAAATGAGTTATTTTTTTTCCTCAAATTAAGGCCTGTGATTGATCCCCTAAACATTCACAGGTAAATACTCAGCGTTCTCCAAGTTCAAGGCAAGTTATGTATTTTCTAGATGACAACTGAAAAACATATATTGAGCAGAAAATTCAGTATCATGATCTGTGTGCTAGAGGATTTTAACAAATACATTAGTGATGGGGTTTGTAAAAGCCCTATGGGAACACAATTCTTGAATTGGTACTTCAGATTTAAGGGGTCAGAGAGGCATTTGGAGAAATTGGATTTAAGCTGTAATCAAAAAGATATTTAGGAACTTTTTAGGAAGAGTTGAGGAATGGTGATACAATGGAACAAGTTCTAGAGGACGAAAAGTGTATTTTCAAGTAAATATGAATTTAATATTTACGTATGTGCCCAGGTTGTTTTTGTATTTATTCCTCTAGAAACTTTTTATCTTATAATAATTCATATTACTATTTGCATAATTATAGATTAAATGTTTGAAATTTAAAGCATTGTTTAGAGAAAGGATATAGAGATTCTAGCTCAAGTCCAAGAATCCTCTTTGTAAATTAGGAAAACATTATTGAGCCTTCCTACATTGTTTATGTTATAAAATTTATTTCTAAATAAAATTCCACGATAACAAAATATTTGAAAATATTTGGCTATTAACATTAATTTTTATTTATTTAATTTTTTAAATATTTTTTAAAAATTTATTTATTTGACAGGCAGAGATCACAAGTAGGCAGAGAGGCAGGCAGAGAAAGAGGAGGAAGCAGGCTCCCTCCTCAGCAGAGAGCCAGATGCAGGGCTTGATCCCAGGACCCTGAGATCATAACCTAAGCCGGAGGGAGAGGCTTTAACCCACTGAGCCACCCAGGCACCCCCATTAACATTAATTTTTAAAGAGACATCATATTAATAAACATGATAATAACACTTAGGAATGTTTCAAAACTGAAAATATCTTCTGAAGGGATACTAAATACCTCTTCATCTTTGATTTTTATTCTCTTATTTTTCTATTTATGATTTTTCAAAAGTTAATTATAGTAGTTGACCAGCCGCAAAATCATCAGAAAATATTTAGAAAGAAAGGCAATTTAGGAAAAGATGTGTAAAATATAAAAATATCTGGTGGTCAGAAGATACGTTCTAAAATAGTAAAGACAATAAAAGCTCTCATAATTGGACTTTACCTTTGAAAGGACAGAGAGTTTGATGAAGATGGTAAAAACCCCGAGAAGTACAAATGGAGAAGAAAAAGAAGAAAGGAGATTTGTAAATCAACTAATTTACTTTTCAAATGGAAACTAATTTATTTTATTTAAAGTTCTCAGGCACCTTTCTTCTACTGGTATTTGTTTTTCCAGCTCATTAAGTTGCTGAATGATTAATCTTTGCTCTCTAAGGAAAGAGAATGAGATTATTTGGTGAAGTGTGGGAGAGCTGAAACCCTCAGGACATAGCTTAATCCAACAAGAAGGAACTCAGGGCTAAGGCTGTCATGACATTCTTAATAAAAAAACAATGATAATATTTCTCACTTAGTTTTAGTACACTATAAACACAGAATGAGACATGCCACTTACCTAGTGGTCTGGAGTATACATACATACATGTATATATGTACATATATATTTTTCAATATATTAGCTCTATTGGTTCATTCTGGAATTGGAAAACCAATGCAAAATTCTCACAGAAAATACACTAGAATTAAGGTAACTTATTATTGTTATGCCTCATTTGTAGGAAAAAAAATCAGGAAGTCAGATTTTCTCTCAAAGTGACATGTTTAGGTAATTAAGGCCCAGATCTCTAAGTGCCATATAAAAATGCAATTTTACAAAGTAATTATTCCTAATACCGTAAAAATTACCAGGCCTTTTTTGATAAATCAAATTGAAGAATTTAAAAATGTATTAAATTATCAGAAGTTAAGATTTCCTTGCATATAGTTTAAGCCTGCTTACACCTAGTTATTATCTTAACCACTGAGATTGTGGGGATATATAACAATGAAGAGGCCCTAGGCTAAATGAACATTTAACTGCCACCTTTGGGACGTTCCAGCTGAATACTTTTATCTTGCTTCAACAATTCTCCATAGATGACAAAATTCTTTAGGGTCTCTATCTCTGTTTCTCTTTCTCTCTCTCTCCCTCTGTCTCTCTCTCTGACATACACACACCCCTAGAAGAACTGCACATTACAGAGTAGCCCTAAGTAGCTTTTCTCTGGGCTTTTTAATGATTACTACTAGTTCTTTAAGTCAAAGATATCTCTCAGAAAAAACAGCGCATTTTATCCAAAAATTGTTCCTAAAATGTTTTGGCTCAAGCACCTTGATGGCATAGGAGTTAAGGATTCTTTTCTCTCAACTAATACCTATCAGAATTTCAATTCCCTGAGATTTATAATAGAAGATTGCATGTTTTATTGATGCAACTCAATGAAGCACAGACTACGTATACTGGAAAGTGTCTATCAATGACTGGTAAGAACACACTAGTTTATGGGCTGGGTATCAGCTTCATGATATTTATTGTTATTTTCCCCATTTCATAGATGAGAAAACTAAAGTATAGGTGATTTATTTTGCTCCAAATCAGAAATTTGGCAAGTGGTAAAACAGGAATTCAAAGTAGTTAATCTGATCCTAGAGCCTGTACTCTATATCCCCACATTAACCCTTCATTCCCCCTCCTAGACCTGGCTATCAGAAGCAGGGACTAGAGTTGGGCAATGTTGAATATCTTAATTTGTATGGAAAGTCTTGTCTAATATGAGTTTTGCTGTCTGATGTCACCTTTTCTTACTGAAGAAATTGATTTAAAGAGCATAGAGAACCAGGAACATGATTATACAATTTATTGCTTATACAGTGTAAATTAATGTTTTCTTAAATCATTGAAATAAACAATGAATAACTACTGAATTACTGAAATTGTTAAAGTATATACAAATGCAAACATATATAAGAATTTAAAATCTATGTTGCCATACTTTCTAAAATCTTTTCTGAGTTTTTCTTTTAAAAAACTTATTTATGGGCATTCAGCATCCAATAAAAGTGTGGTGTACTGCAGTTATCTTTTCCTGATCCTTCAGGCCAATGGTAGGAAGTTTCTCATGGATGGAATTCCACAGACTAGTAAATTCATTGCATCCGTAAAAGAATGGATATATTGAGATAAGATTTAGTAGCTCAATTTCATCTATCAGATCATCACTGTATTACCATAGTGTGATTTTATTTGCTCAAGGAAGGCATTTAAAGGAATGTTGAAAGCCACTAGGTGACTCTGGGACATTAAAAAAATACCTCTATGATGGAGACTGTTTCCTGACTTGTTATGGATGATTCATTATTTTTTTACATTCCACTTTTTGATACTTGACACATGGTATTGTTGTCATTGTCAAGTTTCAATCAGCAGAAGGATAGCATATATAACAATCTGAAAGACAAAAAAAGCGTGACTTTGAACTTTCCTTGTAGAGTTAAGGAGCAATTAAATTATTTCAAGCACTCCACAAATAATTTTAGGATTTTGGAAACCTTTTGGGTGCTTTAAAACTTACAAATATGAATTGTGTTTCATTTTGTGATTGTATTAATAAAGTCTAGGCTTTTCTATCTTATTCTTCATGAACAAAGTTCCTTTATTTTTTTTAATTGGTCATAAAACTGGAGTCAAAATTCACTGGAATATTTCACAGGAATCAATGGAAGACAAAATGGATTCCACATCGAGTCTGATCAAATGTCTCTCAAACCTCTTATAGTCTCTTCTGTTGGGTTGAAAGGACTAATTTTAGAAGGGGATATGATTGTTCTTTATGATCTTGACCTTACAAAAATGAAGAAAGAGCCTGCGCTTTTCTATTGTGCTACCAGATGAACACAGAAGTTTCGTTCTGATGGTCAAAAGAGAATTTTAGAATTGAGACAAATATTGAGAAAAATGTAGCCAAGAACTTTCTGATCAGTGTGTCTTGGCAGAATACATCAGTTGGAAGTGCCTGGATTAGAGATATGCTTGAAATTATTTCCCCTACCTGTGCCATTGCAGGGAAGCAGGGGTAGCCAGCAGCTCTTGGCCAGGTGTTTCTCACACAGAATAGCCTGTTCAATTATTTCATTTTACTGTGAAAATATCCCTACTTTCTACATGTGTCATGAGGAGAAAAAGATTGGGAAACACGGTCTAGGTAATTCCCTCTTTATGTAGTGAAGCTTCTCTGTTCTCTGAATGTTCTTTTAAAAGCTATTTTACAGATATATCATGCATGAATTCATATAAATCCTTTTGTATGTGTTTGCATTTTGATGTTTTTACATATACTTCTTTTTTATTTACCAATATTCATTTCACTTCTCTCTTTCTAACATCACACTTGGGCATCTGCCAACCTCATCCTTACGTCCTACTATAGTTTGTCTGGGATTATCCCTAAGCATACTTCTTGGGTTGTGTTCTTACTGGCTTTAAGCTAATCAGATCATCATAGCAGCCTGGTCATAGCAATAGGTCCTAATAAGTCATCAATTAGGGTGAACTTGAAGAATTTTGCTGACAATAGTAGTGCACAGACCTCTCAGATGCTTGTCTAAAATGTCTAAAACCATGTTTACTACCATTAGAGAAGAGTAGAAGACAGAATCAAAGTAATGACAAAGATATGAACCTTAGATCAAATAAAGTTAGTCCCATCTTGTAATTTTCAGTTACTTGTATAGATAAGTTTTCTTTTCACCAAGTCACTTTGTTTTACATTTCAGTTCTTTATAAGCGAAATATATTTTAATATGTGATCTTTTATTTCCTATTTAAATTCTTTATTCTGTATTAATAAAGATAGCTTGGATAGGATTAATGGAACACAGCATTATTAAGGAAGGGTTGGCTTAAAAATCATATATGGCAAATATTTTTAAGAATAAGAATCTTGTACCCTGAATAGTCAGTCTTCCTTAAGTCTGGGGAGGAACTATATACACAAAGGTATGCTAGATCAAGTACGGAATACTTTAAAATGTAATTTATATTGTTTACCAGGCTTAGAGCCAAAGTAAGCCATCTGCGTATTTTCCACAACAATTAAACCTGACTAAAATATTTAAAAAAAGAAAAAGTGATGAAAGGTAGAACATTCCTGCCAATACTAGACAGGATCTAAGAACAAAGACAAAGAGAGCTATACTCAAAGCCTACTATGAAGTTATCTTGTATGACCTGACTTAGCAGGTATCACAAAGGGGAGCTTTGGAGCAATGTCACAGTAAGCAGGGTGACCAAATATCTTTTTAAGCAGAGATGAAGGGCCAGAAAAAAAAAATGGCTAGGAATTCCCACAGGCTCTTTTCTCTTTCTCTCTTTCATATGGAATGGAGGAAAGGAGAGTTCAAACAATGAAATAATTGAAAAGAGACTCCTGGATTTGTCAATTAGAAAGTCATTGATAATGTTAGTAAGAGTAATTTCAAAAGTAACATACCACAGTGAAAGAATGATTCAGATTACTGTGTATACAATCATAAATGAGCATATGTTCATAGTGCTGAAGGTACTAATAAAACTCAATTTCTCTCTCCTCTGGATACCAAACCTTAAAGAATAATTGCAAGAGGATCAAAGTAGAATATTAGTTTTATCAGTGACATAAAAATGGACAAATATATCTCAAATATAGGACAGAGAACAAAATGAGTTTTCCTAATATATCCTCAAAAGTCTAGATATAGGCACCTGTCAATAAGAAAATATGGATTTGCAATGGACACTCCAAAGTCCTTATCAGCCTGTGGATGGTCCAAATCATGGATGGTCATGATTTTATTTTTAATTAGTAGTATTTATTTCTTAGGACAACTTTTGGTTTACAGAAAAAAATGAACAGAAAATAGAGTTCCATATACTCTCTCCCTATATCCTATAACTTCCCCCATTTAAAAAAAATATTTATTTATTTGAGAGAGAAAGAGAGAGAATGTGTGTGCAAAAGAGGAAGGGACAGAGGCACAGAATCTGAAGCAGGTTCCACACTGAGCATGGAGCTAAACACCAGGCTCTATCCCATGGCCTTGAGATCACAATCTGAGCATAAACCAAGAGTCCACTCAATTGACAGACCCAACCAGGCACCCCAAGCTTCCCCCACTTTTACATCTTGCACTGATGTGATACATTGTTTATAATTGAGATTGATATTGATACATTGTAAACTATAAAGTCATGGTTTATACTAGGAATAATTCTTGGTGTCAGAGTTCTTTTTTTTATTTTTTAAGGTTTTTATTTATTTTTTTTTTTTTGAGAGTGAGAGAGACCATGACAGAGCAGCAATCAAGGGAGGCAGAGGGAAAGGGTAAAGCAGGTTCCCCACTAAGCAGGGAGCCTGACTTGGGGCTCCGCCCCAGGACCCTGGGATCATGACCTGAGCTGAAGGCAGGCACTTATCTGACTGAGCCACCTAGACACCACCATGTCAGAGTTCTGTGGGTTTGCCAAATGCATAGCATCCACCATTACAGTATCACATAAGTAGTGTCATTACCCTAAGAGTCCCCCATGTATAACTTTTCATCTCTTCTATCCTCTGTGTCCCCATAATCCTTGGTATACACTAATTTCTTTCTGTCTCCATAATTTTGCCTTTTTCAGAATGCCATATATTTGGAATCATAACATCTGAAGGGCTTATTTCACTTAGCAATATGTATTTAAGATTTTCCCATGCATTTTCATTGCTTGATACCTCATTAATTTTTATTGTTAAACAATATTTTACTGTATAGTTGTACTAAGGTATATTTATCCACTTCCCTGCAGAAGGACATGTGGTTGATTATAATTTTTGGCAATTATGAATAAAGCTGCTACAAACACTCATGTATGGTTTTGTGTGGGCCTATGTTTTCATTCATTTGGGTAAATACCTAAGAGTGCAGTTGCTGGATTATATTGTGAGAGTATGATCAATTTTGTAAAAAATTACCAAACTTTGGCATTCTCATCAACAATGAATAGTTCTTGTTGTACGACATCCTTACCAGCATTTGGTCCTGTCAATGTTTTGGGTTTTGGTCCTTCTAATATGCATGTAGTCATATCTCATTGTTTAATTTGAAAATCCTTATGACATATGTTGAGCATCTTTCATATGCTTATTTGCCATCTGTATATCTTCTTTGATGAGATGTCCATTCAAATCATTTCTGCCTATTTTTTAATTGAGTTGTTTTCTTTGAGTTTTAAGAGTTCTTCGTATGTATTGAAACATGTCTTTTAGATATATATTTTAAAGTATTGTTTCCTACTCTGTAGCATGTACTTTTATTTTCTTTACAATATCTTTTCTAGAACAGAAGTTTGGTGTGTGCGTGTGTTTATGAAGTCCAAATTATACATTTTAACTTCATGGGATCATTCCTTTGTTGTATTTAAAAATCTGTTGCCAGTGAAGTGTGTAAACCTGGTGATTCACAGACATGTACCCCTGGGGATAAAAATACATTATATGTTTATAAAAAATTAAAAAAATAAAAATAAAATTCTGTTGCCAAACCCAAGGCCACCTAGATTTTCTCCTATATTATCTTGTAGTTTTCACTTTACATTTAGGCTAATGATTCATTAAGTTAATTTTTTAAAAAGATGTAAGATCAGTGTCAATTCCTTAATTTTTTTTTTCATGAGACTGTTCAGTTGTTCCAGGATCATTTGTTGAAAAGATCATTCTTATATTTTGGATTGCCTTGGGCATTCATGAAAAATAAGTTGAATTATTTGAGTATATTTGAGTAGGTCTATTTTGGGGCTCTTTGTTTTGTTCTGTTGACCGATTTGTTTATTCCTGAAATAGTACAACATTGTCTTGATTACAGTAGCTTTATAGTAGATCTTGAAGTTGGATAGTTTCAGTCCCCTGAGTTCATTCTTCTCATCAATATTCTGTTTGTTGTTTTGTCTTTCCACATAAACTTTAGAATCAGTTTGTTGGTATCTACCAAGTAATTTTCTGGTTGTTTGAATGGGATTGCACTGAATTTATAGATCATTTTGAGAAAAACTGACATTTTTTAAAAAGATTTTTATTTTTATTTATTTGACAGACAGAGGTCACAAGTAGGCAGAGAGGCAGGTGGCGGGGGGGAAGCAGGCTCCCTGCTGAGCAGAGAGCCCAATGTGGGGCTTGATCCCAGGACCCTGGGATCATGACCTAAGCTGAAGGCAGAGGCTTTAACTCACTGAGCCACCCAGGCACCTCAAGAAACTGACATCTTATGAATACTGAATCATTCTATCCATGAACATGCAATATTTTCCATTTAATGTTTGATTTCTTTCATTGGTTTATATAGTTTTATTCATATAGGTCTTATAAATATTTTGTTAGAGTTATACCTATGTAGTTAATATTTTTGGTAATGTAATGTGTTTTTATTTCGAGTTGCAACTGCTTGTTGCTAGTAAATAGAAAAGCAATGGACTTTTGTATATTAACTTTTTTTCCTGCAATTTTGCTATAATTGTCATTATTGCTAGGATTTTTGTTGTTGTTGATTCCTTGACATTTTCTATATGGACAACTATATGATGTATAAACAAAGTTTTATATCTTCCTTCCCCATCTGTATACCTTTTACTTCCTCTTATTTTCTTACTACATTATCTAAAATTTCCAATACAGTGCAAAATAATAATGGTGAGAACAGACATTTTTTTTCTTTTGATCTTTTGGGAAAAAAATATAGTTTCATACCATTACATGTGAGGTAAGCTATAGGCTTTTGTAGATGTTATCCATGAAGTTAAAAAAGTTCCCTTATATTCCAGGCTTCATGAGAGTTGTTACCATGAATGGGTGTTGGATTTTTTCAAAGACATTTTCAACATCTACTGGTGTGATAACATTACTTGTTCGTTAGCCTATTGATGTAATGGATTACAATAAATAATTTTTGAATATTTAATCTGACCTGCACTTGATTGAGGTGTTACAATTCTTTCCATGCAATGTTGGATTAAATTTGCTAAGATATTATTGGGAACTTATTAAACTATCATAAAAGTTTCATAATGTTTATGAAGCTTTCATAAACTTTCATAATGTTTATGAAAGTTATCCCTGATAGTTTTTCTTTGTAGTGATGTTTTTATGTAAAGTATTAGGTTAGTGCTTCATTAAATGAATTAGGAAATGTTACCTCAGATTTTTATTTCCTGAAAGACACCATAAAGAACTAGTGTTACTTCTTATTTAAATATTTTAATTGACCACAGGACCAAGATGGCCCTGGTAGGACCAAGATGGACCTGGTGCTTAATGTTTTAGAAGATTAATAATCATTGATATAGGCCTATTTGGACTATTTATTTCTCCTTGGGTGAGTTTTGGTAAATTATGTCTTTCAAAGAATTGATCTTTTTTAATGCAAGTCATTGAATTTGTGGGTCATACATTATATTACTCCCCCATACTCTAGTTTTTTTGTGGTAAAATATGCATAACATAAAATTTGCCATCATAATCATTTCAAAGTGTACAGTTTAGTAGCTTTAAAAACATTCATAATGTGCTACCACCACTACCTTGCATCTCCACAACTCTATCATCTTATAAAACTGAAGCTCATTACAAAATAACTCTCAATTCTCCTTTCCCTTAACCGCTAGAAATCACCATTTTACTTTCTGTCTCATGATTTTGATTCTTCTAAGTACCTCATATAAGTGGAATCATAAAATATTTGTCTTTTTGTGACTGGCTTATTTCATTTAGCATAATGTCCTCAAGGTTCATCCTTTTGTAGCACATTGCAGAATCTCTTTCCTTTTAAAGGGTGAATAACGTTCCATTGTATGTATATACCACATTTCGCTTTTCCATGCATCTGCTGATGGACATTTGAGTTGCTTCAATGTTTTAGTAATTAAGAATAATGCTGCTATTAACATGGTTATATGAATATCTTTTTTTGACCTGGTTTCAACTATTTTGGATATATATGCCCAGAAGAAGAATTGTTGTATTATATGATAGTTCTGTTTTTTGTTTGTTTGTTTGTTTGTTTGTTTGTTTTTTAATTTATTTATTTGTCAGAGAGAGGGAGAGAGAGAGAGAGCGAGCACAGGCAGACAGAGTGGCAGGCAGAGGCAGAGGGAGAAGCAGGCTCCCCGACGAGCAAGGAGCCCGATGTGGGACTCGATCCCAGGACGCTGGGATCATGACCCGAGCCGAAGGCAGCCACTTAACCAACTGAGCCACCCAGGCGTCCCGATAGTTCTGTTTTTAATTTGAGGAACATTATGCTGTTTTCCATAGAAGCTTTTATCATTTTACATTTCCACCAATGCTGCATAAAGATTCCATTTTTTCCACATCCTGTCTAACACTTGTTTTCTATTTTTTGATAGCAGCCATCCTAATGGGTTGAGGTAGTATCTCACTATAGTTTTGATTTGGATTTTCCTAATGATTGGTGAGGCTGAGCATCATCTCATGTTCATTGGCCATTTGTATCAAATTTTTCATTTGAATAAGTCCCTATTCAAGTCTTTGAATGCATTTCTGTTTTTGTTATCAAGTTTTAGGAATTATCTGTATATTCTGGTTATTAATCCCTTATCAAATATATTATCTGTAAATATTTTTCCCATTTTATGGTTGCTTGTTTGCTTTGTTGGTTGTGTCTTTGGATGTATGGAATTGTAAAAATGTTTAAGAACTCCAATTTGTCTATTTTTGTTGTTGCCTATACCTTTGATGTCATAACCAAGAAATCATTGCCCAATCCACTGTCATGAAGTTTTTGTTCTATTTTTCTTCCCTGAGATTTTTATGGTTTTAGCTCTTAAATTTAAATGCTTGATCTATTTTGAGTTAATTTCTTACATGTTATTGGGTAAGGGTCCAAATTTAGTCTTTTGTATGTGAATAGCCAGTTTCTCCAGCATCATTTGTTAAAAAGACTGTCCTTTCTCCATTGAATGGTTTTGGTAAACTTATAAAAATTTATTTGTGTGTGTGTATATATATATATGATTATTTGTGTGTGTGTGTATATATATATATATGTACATATATATATATGATTATTTCTGTGATGTCTGTTCTATTCCTTTACTCTATTTGTCTGTCTTTATGCAGTACCAAACTGTTTTGATTATTGTAGCTTTGTAGTAAATTTTGGAATCATAATCATAATCATGTGTCTCAGTTTTGTCCTTTTCCAAGATTGCTTAGGCTTTTGGGGTCCTTTATCTGTATGAATTTTACATTGATTTTTCCACTTTTTTTTTTTTTTTCAAAAAATGTCATTGGAAACTTGACAGGGATTGCACTGAATCTGAAAATAATTTGGGTAAAATTGGGTACAAACCTAATCAGGTCTGTTTCTAGAGGCAACAATGGTACCATTAATTGTGGCAGCATCTAGTAACCAATGATTTTGCTGATAGTGTATGTAATGTCTATACCTAATGAAAGTATCAATTACTAGATCAAATTTGCATTCTAATTTTGAACTCTTTATTCACAGAGTACACTCCAAACCAGTTTCTTTGAGAATTGTAACAATTCTGAGACTCTCCCCCAAATTTTCTTTTCTTTTTCTTTTTTTCCTTTTTCCTTTCCTCTCCTCTCCTCTCTGCCCAACGTGGGACTCAAACTTGCAACTCTGAGATCAAGAGTTGCATGCTCTACTGAGTAAGCCAGCCAAATGCCCCCCAAAACTTACTTCTACTGGAATAATTTTCTATTGCTGGAACCTGCATACCAAGATCAATACAGAAAAGTTTGCCCAGGTTTTTTAGATAGAAGAGTGAGAGGGTTTGATTCTGTGGTTGATTTCCTTGAAATTTTAGGGCTGAAGGCAGTGAAAATACAGCTATTCTTAAGGGTTAAAACTTCAGAAAGACCTCCAATTAATAGAGCAAAAACTAGTCCTATTTTCATATGTGGGCATTTGGAAGGAAACATCTACTGATCACAAAGCTTTGGAGGCAGCCAGGAACTGTTGCTGTAGAGTAAATGAGGGTCAAGATAAATCTCAACAAATGTGGACGTCTTTGCTTTTTCCTTACTCTAGAAACCATGGAAAGCTTAAACAAATAGAAATATAAGCCCAGATTTCCATAGCCTTGGCTCATGTCATACACTGACAATCAAAACTTATTACTGTGCTACACTTTTTTTCTTGAAGTCATAGTTTTTAGGCAGACTAAAATCAAACTCACATTTTGATCCTACACTTTACTGAATTTCAAAAGACATTTAAATCCATAGACTCTCCAGGTTACTAATATGGTATGTTCACATTGATTGGCAAACAAATAGAATGGAGATATTTTTATAATTTAAGACCTGAACTCTCAAATTTTACTGAAAGATACTTAGTGGCTGAAGCAGCTCTTCTTTCCATATTTGATAAGACTTTCCTTTTCCAGTTTGAAGGGGCTGATACTACAAAAGGAGAGGACAGTTCTCTTCATAATGAAAAGTGGCCATCCTTTGTAATCCCTATTTAATTACAGTAAAGTTATACTTGTGCTACCTGAAAGAAGTGGGAAGGGTAATTACAGTGTCAAATCTTGAACAAAATAGTATACACTTGTAAAGACAAATGTATTTTAAGAAAGCATATGCAAATTAAAATCACAAGGCTACATAAGGAAATTGATGCTCAGGATATTCAATCAAATACAGAAATGCACAATTTTTGAAAAAAAGTGAAATTATCAGCATGGGATTTCTATCAGATATACTAGTATCAAAGTGCTCGTAGGAGTGGCTGGAAGAACATGCACTTGTTCCTTTTGGATGATGTTGGAAATCCGGATTTATAATAGATAAACTTAAGTCAAGTAGGCAGAATTCTTTGGCAAAGGTACAGGATATAATTCAGAGATTTAGGTAAGAATATTTTAGTGGAATTATTAAAAGCAATCTGTGTTCATACTTTCAAACATTATTGCAGAGTGTCCATAATTATACTTTCCAACTAAGTAATGAATAACATGTTGGTGAAGGTAGAGCTATGTCTCTGAAAAGCAAAGACTGATATTGCTAGGCCAGGGCTGCTGGTGAAAGATGCCTTAAGTGGGTTCTCTCATTTCGGTAGGAATGCTGGTTTCACACTGAGGAATAGAACAAGTAATGGTATTTCAGTTCTGAATGGAAAATGGGTTTGGTTTCCGTAATGAGAAGAAGGATTCTTTGTGAATCAGGATGTTCTGCCCTGCAGAAGTCGCTTGTCTTGTGGTCCTAGGACTGCAAGCCACTATGTTAATATTAAGTTTTGCACTGGAAAAACACAAATTAAATATGAATGCATAGGTCTGACTTGAGCAGATATAAGAGAATTACAGCTTCTCACCCAATTTCCAAATATGTCAATTCACAGATCTAATACTTTTTAAATAAAGTGAAGCTCAAGAACTTTTAAAATACAACCTCAAAGTAACACAAGTATATCCTGAGGATCTTTTCCTTAGAAGTTTCAAAACTCTTTGTTTTTTTTCCAGTCATCAGATAAGTAGTTGTCCACAGATGTAGTCTTATGATATAGGTAACGGTCATTCCTGTCAGTAAATTAGAGGTGGTAGTTGATGGAAGGTAAACACCTTCTGCACATACTGATAGGTAACTTAACTCATTTAGGCCGTGGGCACAGGATATTGTATCTGTGGAAGTGAGGCAGTCAGCAGCAGTTTCTCATCTCCTACAAGGTTCTTGTTTTCAGATTTTTCTTATAGTGGCCTTTGGTAAAAGTATTTATCTGGCTAATCCTGGTTCTTTGGCTATCTCTCCTCTCGGACAGTCTCCCAGGAACTGCTTACGATTCTAATAATTCTGGAGCTAAAATGATCACAACTGAAAAACCAGAACCAAAACTTTCCTAAAGTTATGGAAGACTTAACTTTCAAAACTTAGTAGTACAGGGAAAATGTGTGCATTTGATTTTACTGATGTAACAAAGTGAAAAATAAATATATTTATATACTTGATAAGTTTCATTTTAACACATTCAAATTCTGCTATGTGTCTATATCATTGTCTTAGTCTGTTCAGGCTGCTATAACAAAATATTACTGACTGAGTAGCTTATAAAGAACAAAATTTTATTGCTCACAGTTTTGGAAGGTAGAAAGTCCAAGATCAAGATGCCAGCATGATGCCATCTAACAAGAGCTCCCTTCCTGGTTCATAGCCAGCATCTTCTGGTTATATTTTCATAGAGTGGAAAGGATTAGAGATCTCTCTGGAGCTTCTTTCGTGAAGTGCTAATTTCATTTATGAGACCTCCACCCTTATGACCTAATCATCTCCCCAAAGGCTCACATTCTAATACTATCATTAGTGGTGGTTAGGATTACAATATACGAATTTGCAGGGGAGCAGGATAGAAACATTCAGATCATAACAATCATTAATAATAAATCCTCCTAGAGTATCTCTTTCCAAAGTACAACATGAACAACCATAGGTATTGGTTTTTACATGTGTACATTAATTTTCCCAAGCTATATAAATCAAAGAAACTAACTGTAATCTTTAGGCTTTTTCAACATAAAGCAGTGGTATTGTTTTATTTATTATTATTATTTTTTAAAAGACTTCATTTATTCATTTGAGAAAGAGACAGAGAGAGCACAAGCAGGTGGAGAGGCAGAGAGAGAGGGAGAAGTGGACTCCCCACTAAGCAGGGAGCCTCACATGGGGCTTGATCCCAGGACCTGGAGATCATGACCTGAGCTGAAGGTAGAGCTGAAGGTAGAGCTGAAGGTAGTATCACTGAGCCACCCAGGTGCTCCAGTGATATTGTTTCATTCTTCCTTGAAAGTTCTGAAACTCAGAGACTATTCTTTTGTATAAGACATAGACTAAAAATGTACCTTTAGTTGTATCTTTGTTCAAATAAATAATTTTGTTCAAATAAATTATGTGATTAAACATACAAAAATGTTATATTGTACGAATGCATTAAAGGTCCCTAATTATAAAAAGTAATTTATAGTATTATCATGGATATTAAAAAATTATCATATACTATTTCCACATGCAAATTCAGAAAAACAAAATAACAGAGGACACTTATTATTCTTAAATTGGTTAAATGTATTTTAATGGCTATTTATAAATTAAGGATGTACAATAAACTCCAAATTGTAAATGTGCATGATTTAGACCTATGAAGGGAAATCAGCTACCAGGCAAGTTGTTATGACTTAATTGACCATTTTTATGGCCTTTAACGTGAATGTTTACTTCTCCACTGAAAAGAATTAGTAGAGGCTGAAGCAGGTTATCAATAATTTAACAGGGACTTTGCCTTATTTATGTTAGTGCATAGACTGTAAGGCTAGTAGAGTCAATTTGAGTTCTTTTGTTCTGTGATGCCTTGCATATTTATTTTGCTCATACGCATCTATAGGAATTGAGAACAACCTTCATAGTAAATATACGTATATTAGTTTCAGGCACAAAGCCAGGGGATTTTTATTTAAACATGTCATATCATAACTAAAATCAAGTAGCTGGCAACTGGATGAGTATAAATAATGGAAGACTATATTCCTACCAAAAAGATCAAGAGACTTAGCTATTATCTTTTGAAAATCTATTCCCTATTAAAATTAATTCATTTTTAAAGTAAAACTAATACATTTTCAGACTTAATTTCTGAGGCTTTGTTGATAAAAATAATGTCTAGTCATAGCTGTGTCTTTTCTGGAGATCACAGAACATTTTTGTTACTAACATATTGTAGAAAATACAGACAAGTCATATAAACACCTTCCTGAACCTCCCAAGTGAAAAAGGATTTAAAAAAAAAAATGAAAGATAGCCCCCAAATGTCTTATTATCCTTATTGATCCGATTTTTGTAAACACAAATGCTTGAATGCTACTAAAGAATAAAAATAATAAAATGACTCCCATAACAAAATAAACAGATATTAAAAATGTCACTTATTTAATGAGAGGATCCATAAAATGTTTCAAGTGGTTAAAGGAAAATTAAAGTATCACATATACCTAGGCAGAAGAGGAATACTGAAATGAATTTACTTGTAGTGAGAACAGGTCTGTCCACAGGACAGTAACTACTGCATTGGAGACAACTAATTTGTTTTTCTGTGAGCACAATTAATATGCATTATTTTTCATTTTCTGTTATTTACACAGTCGTAAAATAGATCAAACACAATAAAAGGTAGAAATAATTCAGACAGTACCCTAGAAGGCACCTAGTTTCCCAAATTAAAGAAACCAAATACTCTTTTTCAACTATTCCCAAGTCTTCTACAGTTTTTTTCTAACAATAAACAAAACATACTATTTCAGTTAGAAATACTATGCTTTTATAGAATTATCTTGCACTAAGCAACACTGTTTTCTCCAAATCTTTTCATCAGTAGATTTAATAGTTCAAGTTTTTCATCTATTCCTATGGATCTAGATTTGATTCTCTGTATCCGTATCCCATATTATTCTAACATTTTCTAATGTTTTCCTAAACGACCAGATCATGTTGACAAATAAAATTCTGGTAAAGATAACTTTTTTAACAGATGTCTTGAATTATAAACAGGAAAACACCTTTCTTTTGAGTACATCTCAGTTGCTAATGTTACTACAATACCAGGCTTGCTAGTTAATAGTGCTAGAAAGTGGATGTTTGAAAGGAATAAGAACCAGAGCAGGAATCACAAAGTTAGCTCAGAATCAAGATATGACTTTTTTGCTCTTTGCTCTTTTTGGATTATTTTGTAATCACTCTACTCAAACAAATCTCTGTTCCAAACTTCTCAATTTCTACTTGTGTATATATCTTAAGGAAGCCACTTTAAAAAAAAAAGATTAAAAAGATTTTATTTATTGAGAGAGAGAGAGAGAAAGTAGGGAGAAGAGCAGAAGGAGAGAGGGAAAATCTTAAAAAGACTCCATGCTACGCGCAGACCCTGACATAGGGCTCCATCTCATGACCCTGAGATCGTGACCTGAGCTGGAACCAAGAGTTGGACACTCAACCAACCAAGCCACCCAGGCTCCCCAAGGAAGCCACTTTTAAAATTTAGCTTGAAGTTGTTCATTTTGGGGATTTCAAAGTGGTCAAAGTTAGGGTGCTCCGAAAGGGAATGCCCAGGTTTGGAACTGTTTCACAGGTATAGCTTGAGGAGTTTGATTTGGGAAATGATCTTATACATCACCTATGATAATGGCCTTATTTAAAAAAGGAAAAGCCAAGGTCAGGATAATATAAATGTCTTACCTCAAGCTTCCTGAATTTCACTCGAATATCCACTACACCAGCCAAATCAGAAGAATTCTCATTTGAATAACCATGGAAGATTTTATAAGGAATGCATTAATAGAACATTCAGAAGCTATACTAAATTTTTCCCATTTGCTTGATTGTTTGTTTGTTTTAAGATTTTATTTATTTATTTGACAGACAAAGACACAGCAAGAGAGGGAACACAAGCAGAGGGAGTGGGAAAAGGAGAGACAAGCTTCCCAAAGAGCAGAGAGCCAAATGCAGGGCTGACCCCAGGACCTTGGGGTCATGACCTGAGTGGAAGGCAGATGCTTAAGGACTGAGCCACCCAGGTGCCCTGAGGATATGTTTACATTTTTACCCACCACACAATTACATACCTTCATTTACTCACATTCATAAAAGAACACATAAATACCGGAGGGTCATGCATATACATACTTTAATTTCTTTTATCTTAAGTTTTAAGCTATAGCTTATCTCCCATTGAATAGAAAAGCTTACTGATATCATTGAAATACTAACTATACAGACACAAACATTCTGCTCATTATTCATGGCCATTGTATTAGAACCCCGTGCATGTAGAGCAAAAGAAATAAAAACCAGTAAGAATATTAGTGATAACACAATATTCAAGAAAACAGATGATGCATTTATAACTTAATAAATTGAAGAGAAAAAGAATGGTTAGAAGCAAAGTAATAAATGTCAAAAGTTGCTATTAAACAAAAGGCTGCCCTTTATGGGTCTCATAAGATTAAAGAAAAGAAAAGTCAGTGGTGTGTCTACTAGCATCTCTGTAGGATTATTGCAATGTAATTTCTATCTATAGAAATATACTTCATTATATTTTGTTGGATACCTAATTCTATTCCTATAATGTAATTTGAGATAAAATAATACTACAATAACAGATAAAGAAAAAATTCAATTCTGAGTAATCTGGAAAACTCATCCCGATCAAATATCTTCTCTTCCTTCCATATTCTTTCCTTTAGAAAATTCTGTTATAATACCATAATATTTGGAATGGAATGGATATACAAACTACACATTGATTTAGCAAACTCTTCCTACAAAACATATTACAAATATTCATTTGGAAAATAAAAACAAATCCCCCTCCACCTGGTCCAGTCCCTCTCATGTGCCAAATTATTTTTGACGTGATCATATTTTTAGTGAAATGATTAGCTTGCTTAAGACTAGGCAGGCCGAGTGCAGGTATATATTCCTTTCAATGGAAATCAGATTAAAATTTTATTTCCAGTTATGTATTCACACTTTTTTTGGAACTTTTATTCATGTATACAATGTATACATTTAGCTTTATTAAATACAAAAGGGAATTTAGTTCTATATTGGTGAGTTCTTTTAAGGAAAAGATATAATAGGGAATATACTTTCACAAAATATCCAGAAAGATTAATAAGACATTTGGGCTAAAAATGGAGTTTAAAAAATTATTAACATTTTAGTCAGTTTATGTCCTGATTTTCATTTGACATGGATAGTGATAGAAAACTGTATAGCATATGAAACCCTCAAAATTATTAACACTAAACTTACTTTAAAATTATTAAATTCTTGGAGGAATATTCACATTAATAACTAATCTTCAAATTTTTATTTTAAACATCTAGAGATATGATATGATCACAATATTATATGAATTTATAATCAGATTTGACATCTGGATTTCTTATCTATGATATTTCTATAAATATGTTACCTAAAGAAATAATTGCCAAAGTTCTGGTTAGTATAAAATGAATGGATCATCCTATTTTTCCTGTGATACCAGATTGTTTTAGACTTGGCAATATATTCAGTCAAGGTCATTGCTGTTTTTCCATTTCTCCGTTTTATTCATTGAAATATCCATTTTTTAGGCCAATGGAATAAATTATAAACTCTTTAGTAATGTGCATATTTGATAAAATTGTTAAATGACAACTGACTGGCATCTGCCATTCTGCAAATTTGACAATTTGAAAGCCAGATTTATATGAGTTTTATTTTTTAATTAAGCAACAATAATTTGAAAGCTTAGTTAAAAAAAAAGAATGCTCCCAATATATAAAGTATTATGGTCAAGATCTAATTTTCCTGTTTGCTGGAATAACATTTTGCTTATGAGACATTAAATATCAAGTTATTTTTATTTCACTTTTTAGCAAGAGACATTAATCATTTAATATAATAATTCTATAACATGTGTATAGAACACTGGTACTTGTTACAATATAATCCTGGGGTTTATTATGGAGGCAGTTGATTTCTTTACTTTATAGTAAATATTGTCTACAAGCACAATATGAAGTCGTGTATAAACATCAATAATGAAGAGTTGCTAAGGGAAAATGACCCATGGATGACTTACCACTACATGCAAGTTAATTAGATACTGATTATGTTCCTAAGGGGCCTTGAAAATATGATTAAATACTAATAGAAAATGTGGGAGATAAAACAAAGTAATTGCAAAAAATAGGGAAAATTGGAAAACATTTAAAAATGGTAATAGCCATGTGCCTTAGAAGTCAGCTAATTTCTTTCTCTTAGGATATGTAGCATTTTTTTTTAGTTTAAATAAACCTTTTATGTATAATAGTTTTAGATTTATAGAAAAATGAAGATAGCACAGAGTTCCCACTCATGCCCATATACAGTTTCCCTGATAACTAGTGTGTTATGTCATAATTGAGCCAATAAACTGATACATTATTACTAATTAAATAAAGTCCATATTTTGTTGAGATATCTTTAGTTTTTCCTAATACATTTTTTTGTTGTTGTTGTTCTCGGATATCACCCAGTAAACCATAAACATTTAATTGTCATGTTTTCTTAGGCTCTCTTGGCTGTGATAGTTTCTCAGATTTTCCTTGTTTACAATGACCTTGACAGTTTGAGTTGTACTGGTTAGGGGTTTTGTAGAATGTCCTTCTATTGGAATTTGTCTATGTTTTCCTCATGATTAAACTAGGGTTCCATGTTTTGGGGAAGAAGAGGAAGATCACAGAGATAAACTACAATTTTCATTACATCATATCAAAAGAATATATTATCAACATGACATCATTCTTTCTTAAAGATTTTATTTATTTATTTGACAGACGGAGATCACAGTAGGCAGAGAGGCAGGCAGAGAGAGAGAGGAGGAAGCAGGCTCCCTGCTGAGCAGAGAGCCCGATGCGGGGCTCAATCCCAGGACCCTGGGATCACAATCTGAGCCTAAGGCAGAGGCTTTAACCCACTGAGCCACCCAGGCGCCCCGTGACTTATCATTATTGATTTGACCTTGTACATCTGGCTGAATTAGTGTAGGTCAGTTTGTTCCACTATGTTATTACTTTCGTCTCCCAGACTGTATTCTTTGGAAGGAAGTCACCATGCATAGCCTACACTTTAGGAGTGGGGATTTACACTTCTCCTTGAGGACAGATTATTTATGTACATTATTGTATACTCCTTATGTATTTATTTGTTAACACACTTTTATACTTGCAACATAGGGATTCATTGATCTTGATTTGTTTTGTTGCTCAATTTGTTGTACCTTTGACCTTTAGGAGCCCTTTCTGCTGATCTGTGTCCCTTTGATATATATCCATTGTTGTGGACTGAATTGTGTCTCTCCAAAATTCATATGTTAAAACCCTAATCTAATAGAATAGTTGTCTTTATAAAAAGAGGAAGAAATACCAGAAAGCATTCTGTCTTTATTTCTCTCTTTCCCACATGCATATAGAAAAAAGACCACGTGAGAATAATAAGTTGGCTGTTTATAAGCCGGGAAGAGACCTCTCACCAGAAACCAAATTAAATGGCACTTTGATTTTGACTTCGGGCCTCCAGAACTGTGAGAAAATAAATTTCTTTTGTTTAATCCCCCATGTGGTATTTTGTTATGGCAGCCCTGGCAGACTGATACATCTATCACTGTGGACTTCCCCCCGCCCGTTGAACACTTCCTTACTTTCTGGAATTAAAAGGTACTCAGGCTCATCTTTTACATCCTTCACTCCAGTCCAAGAATCAGCCATTTCACCAAGAAGTCCTGGTTCCTTTTATTGGAAAGTAATATCAGAAACCTAGATCTTAGGGAGCCTGAGTAGCTCAGTTGGTGAAGGAGCCTGCTCTTGATTTCATCTCAGGTCATGATCTCAGGATGCTGGGGTCAGCCTCCGTGCTCAGCCAGGAGTCGGCTTAAGAATTCTGTCTCTTTCTCCTTATCTTTGTCCCACCTGCATGCATGTGCTTTCTTTCTCTCAAATAAATAAATGAATCTTTATAAAAAAAAAAAACCCTAGATTGAAATACAGCATCTCTGCTGTGAAGTGTGTAAACCTGGTGATTCACAGACCTGTACTCCTGGGGCTAATAATACATTATATATTTATTAAAAAAATACAGCATCTCTCTTTTGATCAGTAAAAAACTGACACATAAAGGACACGTCAAAAATAATACACATTGAGTCTAAGCTTTGATAATAAAATTATTTTTGAAACTAAGCTGAAATTAACTTTACCTGCAATAACTAATATAAGCAATTAACTAAGCAATAGATAATTAAGGACAAGAGTACACATAAATGTCTTAGAAACTTGATATTACACTTGCTCTAAAAAGTACTTTCTTTATCTAATTTAAATTGCTTTCAAATAAAATTTTAGGTAAACTATTACTTCAAATATCTTTCTTTTTTTTTCTTTCTTTCTCTCTTTCCTTCCTTCTTTCCTTCTTTCTCTCTTTCTTTCTTGATGAGGTATAATCAGGAATATTATCAGACAAGAGATACCATGTTTAATTCAGCAAAATAACTTTCAAGTTTCTTAGAATATTAAGTATTCCTCAGTATTACAATTTCCTCAATATTGCAAGCCATAGTTTATTAAGAAAAGTTACTCTAAAGTTTAAATAATTTAAAAAATGTTTTCATTAAGGTGTACCATGTAATAGTAAAACAAGAATATACTATTAATCACTGACAAATGCATTTTTCCATATGTATATTCACAAAAATATGGAAGTATATCCCAGAACATTTCCCACTCCTTCAGAATCTTGCCTCATGCTCCTTCTGAGTTAATACCTAACTCCCCTTCATAACCATTATCTTGACATCTGTCACTATTGATGAATTTTACTCATTCTTTTATGTTACATAAGTGAAATTATACTGTACATATCATTTTGTGTGTGCCTTCTATCATATAACATATTTTATTTGAGATTCATCCATGTTGTTTGCTTTGTTGCTTCTTTGAATTTTGTAGCCATGCAGTAATAGCTATATGGTATTCATTATATAGATATACTACAATGATTTTTTAATTTTATTTTTTCAGTGTTCCAAGATTCATTGTTTATGCACCACACCCAGTGTTCCCTGCAATACGTGCCCTCCCCAATACCCACCACCAGGCTCACCCTACCTTCACTCCCTTCCCCTTCAAAACCCTCAGTTTGTTTCTTAGAGTCTATAACAATTTTTAAAAATTGATCATCCTTTTATTCTTTATTTTTTAAATTCTTTTTATTAACATATAATATATTATTTGCCCCAGAAGTACAGGTCTGTGATCATCAGGCTTAGTTTGGTTGTTAATAAATAACACAGCTATGACCATTTTTTTACTTGGAGTTTGCTGGACATAGACACTGTCAAGAACTGCAAACATCTGAGATTTTACCCTTCTTCCAAGGTTTTGTTAGCTTGCCACAGTTTCATGGGTCAGAAGTGAAAGATGGTTTATTAATCAAAATAAGAACAGTAGCCAAAATATTAGCATTTTTTTTTGCATTGGTTCTCTGAGTCCCAGTTCCCAAAGAGCACCATGAAGAGGGCCATTTAACAACTGTACATGCAGTGGAGTGTGTTACAGCAGAAGAACCCTAAGCTTAGGGAACTCAAATCTTTTATAATCAGCAATAAGCTTGTATCTACTTTACTTCAGAAGGAGACATTTTATTATGATTGTACTGGTGTATAAGAATGTCTGTCTTTCACAAGATAGATACTATTTGCAAAAGGAGATCTTATCTTTATTTTGCAAAGCTTTTGGAATGCAAATAACCCATAAAAGTAGCCTAGGACAAAGAGCACTCAGTGTCTCTACTTGCAAGATATATGTAAAACTACAGGAGACCCCTGGATAATTGTTTTCTCAATGATATCCACTCTTTTTCCTCTGTCACCTTGGCTTCTGGTGAGTTTTCTGGTGACCAAAAGAGGATGGGGCCAAAGCTAGCATTTAATTAATGTTATTATCGACTAGGTACAGAATGGGAAGAGACCTGTATGCAGTACTGAGTTCAACTTTGAAACCCAGAGTCCAGGATATAACCAGCAAAACAATTCCCATAAATCATCAATGCCTACCTTAGAATGCCAGGTGGCTTTCTCCCTCCATTTCTGGATTACCTTTTCTACTTGGCCCATGAATTAAAGACCAAAATATAGCAAGATATAGTATGGCCTGCAAGAAGGAAATCCAGGGAAATTCTCTCAATTCTATCAGCCATAACAAATTGAGACAATGAATTGAGACTGCCATGAATGACTTTCAGGTCCAAGATAGAGGCACTGATCACTTTAAAAACAAATTTTGTACCAATTATTTATTAGTGGAAATACAATTAAAGCCACAATAAAATACCACTACATACCCATTAGAATGAAAAAAAAAAAAAGAGAAAAAGTACAGAGGTTGGAAACCCAAGTGTTGGCAAGGATGTGATCCAACTTAAACTCTCATACATTGCTGGTGGGACAGTAAAATTACAAAACTCGTTGAAGATATTTTAGCAGTTTCTTACAAAGCTAAACATACCCCTAGCCTATGACCCAGCAAACACATGTCTAGGATTTTATCTGTGAGAAATAAAAGTGTAAGTCGACACAAATGTTCATAGCTTTATTAGTAAGAGCCAATCTGAAAGTAATACAAATATCCATCAAGAGGTAAATGGCTAAAAAAATTATTCTCTATTCATAGAATGGAATACCATTTGACAACAAAAGACAATAAACTACTGATGCATACAATAACATGCATGAATCTCAGAAACATTATTTGTGCAAATGAAACAAAAGAGGACATACAGAATAATTCCACTGGTATGGCATTCATTTCACAGAATAGGCAACTCTTGTTAGTGTTATATTGGAGCTGGCTCATATCAGCCATAAAATTTTCAGGATTTCTGTGAGCCAGTTGAACAAACCAACTATTACAATTTGACTTACATGGGGTTTATAATTAAGTAATATAAAATAAACACTCAAAACTTACCATTTCTTATCTATGCTGTTTATATATTTATACTATATTTGAAAGGTAGAAATAATATAATAGTGTATCACAGTGTGCTATTGCAAATTTCTTCCCAACTGTACATTCAGTGATGTTACTTTGGTAGCTTAAAGTCAGCCATGGTGCCAGGGTAAGAGAATTTACACTATCAAAATTGGCAAACTTTACAAAATAGGGTTGTTGTTGTTGTTTGAGACAGTTTTTAAGTCCACACACCACTCTGTCTAGTGCAGAGTGGATAGAAATCAGACAGATGGTTGTCTGAGAAAGTGACAGGTTAAGAATAACTTGCAAAAAATATAAGAGAACTTTGGGGTTTATGGAAATATCCTCAATCTTGTTTAGGATATAATTAAACAAATGCATAAATTTGTCAAAACTGATCAAAATAAGGAAGGCATAGGTAGGAGCTATGATGTAGCAATAAAATAAATGACCAGATAAGTGTAAGTTTTTGGAGATTTATGCTTATATGCTTATATGGACACTGAAAGTGTAGCCTGTTTGGCAAGGTACAACAAGGAAACACACAGGCATTAATATTTGTTTTAAAAAAATATTGTAACTAATCAGATCCCTTATTAAACAATGGGATCCTCCAGAACTGAGTAATCACATAAGCATATAACTGAATTTTTGCTAGAATTCTACGAAAACAAATTTCCTGTGCTTGTGATACTTTTCTAACAGAGGTCAATGGCTAGATAAGCAGACTTAGTTTTCAGAAATAAGCTTGACTGTAAGAGAGGGAATGAATTTTAAGATAATTTGATAAAAATGTCAGAAAAGAGAGTGAAGACAAAATCCTAGTCAGTTCAAAAAATGGATGGAGGGTCTATATTCATTTACTTTTTTTTTCTCTATATATTCATTTCTAAAATACAATATGCAGGGCATTCAATGAGAAAATAAAATCGCCACACTATTGTCATGCTGAGACTTTGGGTCTACAAAGATGGTAGGGCTAGATTTTCAGTTCTACTTGCCATTGTTTAAAGCAGAGATAGAAAATTAGGTAAGGACTAATATTACTTTTTTATTGAATGGTAGTTATTAGTTTGATGGCACTCAGGGAACCATTCCCTAGCTCTATTCATGCTCATTTGTAGTCCATACCCATATTGATTCTGGGTTGGCCATGTGATTAGCTATGGCCAGGGAACGTGAACAAGCCTGATGAATGTGCAGGGTGGATAGGAGCTTTTGTTGGAGTCTGTGCACTTGAAATGTTCCCTCTTGAAACTAAACCATTATGATGTGAGGAAGTCCAAGAAATCATGTAGGGAGGCCCATGTGCAGAAATACTAAGGCTACTGATCAATGACCGTCCCACCTGGAAGCCAGCTCCAAATGTGAACTTTTTGAGTAAGGCCATATTTAGCCTTTTGGCTATCTGACACTCCATTAGACACCAAGTGAATCCAGTCAATACACCAAAACATGAGAAATAATTTTGTCATTTAAAGCCACTACGTTTTTGATGATATGTTATGCAGCAGTAAAAAACAGAAATGATATACCTCTATTTGAGAATTATTTTTATTCTTACTCTTATTATTAATATACTTGCCACTATTCAATGCATTCAATGTACAGTATAATATTAAGAAATTATTTACCTAAAACTATAGGCAATATTTTTTTAAATTTTTTTAATTTCATTTATTTTCAGCATAACAGAATTCATAGTTTTACATCACACCCAGTGCTCCGTGCAATGCGTACCCTCCATAATACCCACCACCTGGCCCCCCCAACCTCCCACCCCTCACCCCTTCAAAACCCTCAGGTGGTTTTTCAGAGTCCATAGTCTGTCATGGTTCATCTCCCCCCCCAATTTCCCTCAACTCCCTTCTCCTCTCCATCTCCCCATGTCCTCCATGTTATTTGTTATGCTCCGCAAATAAGTGAAACCATAGGATAATTGACTCTCTCTGCTTGACTTATTTCACTCAGCATAATCACTTCCAGTCCCGTCCATGTTGCTATAAAAGTTGGGTCCAAGACGCCCTTCCACGGACGAATGGATAAGGAAGATGTGGTCCATATACACTATGGAGTATTATGCCTCCATCAGAAAGGATGAATACCCAACTTTTATAGGCAATATTTTGATATTTACTCCATATTAGTTTATGCTTTAGGAAAAAAAAATGATCAAGAGCAAGCATTGAATAATTCCTACAACCATTTTCCATAAGCAAAAACACTGACCCTAAAAACAAGTATTGTATAATTTCCCAATGGTTTAGAAATAGTTTTCTTTAAAGGCATATCAATAAATGTTTTCCAATCAAAATAAATAGTTGTTATGCCTAACTGAATAAGCCACCCAGGTGCCGCCCCTCTTTTTCACATAATATTTACTATTTTATTTATTTATTATTTATGTGGATTCCATGCCCAAGGTGCTTGACCTCATGACTCTGAGAGCAAGATTTAAGCTGAGATCAAGAGTCAGATGTTAGGGACGCCTGGGTGGCTCAGTTGGTTGGACGACTGCCTCCGGCTCAGGTCATGATCCTGGAGACCCGGGATCGAGTCCCGCATCGGGCTCCCAGCTCCACGGGGAGTCTGCTTCTCCCTCTGGCCTTCTCTTCGCTCATGCTCTCTCACTGCCTCTCTCTCAAATAAATAAATAAAACCTTTAAAAAAAAAAAAAAGTCAGATGTTAGAAAGAGTGTTGTGGATGAGTGTTTATCTTGTGAGAGAATGCAAACATTTAAAAGGAAGGCCCTCTTGATGCCTAATATATTTTGTGCCAACTGAAATAAACTTTAAGAACTCTCATGTTCCAGGTTCATGTCATTTACGTAGAACTGTATTAGGGAGTAATGATTGAGAGCATACTGCCTTCAACTACAATCCTTGGTTTGAATCTTGGCTCTACTCTTACTAGTTGAGTGACCTCAAATTATATAACCTCTCTATATCCAAGTTTTCTCATCTATAGATGATAATAAAATTTGCACATATTATATAGGGTTATTATAAAGACAAAAGGAGTTAATATTTCTAAATTACTTCCAATAGTAAGCCCCTACTCCATGCTGTATAAGTATTTTTCATTATTACACATTAACATATACTTCAAAAGTAAGATTATAAATTATGTGTGCACATTTTGATATCAGTAGAACTTCTAGGGATCGATTGCTGAAGTTGACTCATTTACAAATCCAAGAGTCCATTAGGAAATTGGGAGAGAAAAATCTTCTTAAATACAAAGGCAAATGAATTCAGGACTTTATAAGCAACAATATTAATTTTCTATAGTATTAAAAATTCAAATAATCTGAGTAACTATCAATCATACAAATAATTTAGTATACCCTTTAATTATTCAGAAATAGATTTCTGATCATAAAATGGGTTGTTAGCTTAATAATGTCTATAAGTTAACATGCTTTTAAACAATTTGTTTTTAACAAAATTTCATTTGTTGTATATCTAAGTTAAATGTGCAGAATTGAAAATTTTGATTTCACTTTGTTAAGCAATAAACTAAGTTGTATTTACTATTATCTATAGTAAATACAATATATCTATAAAAGCTATAAACCTGTGCACATGAAAGACTAACATACTTCCCTATAGAAGGGTTTCTTTTAACACCTGGCTTTTTAAATTCAGAGGAATATCCCTTGAATTTATTTTGTATACCTCTTAGGGTTTGGTCTTTTTTCATACATACAGGAAAAATATTAGGAACAGCTGGAAATGATGAAAGCAGAAAACAGAAACCAGAGATGGAAAAGATCCACTGAACCAAGTGCTTTGTTCCCCTGTCGCTGCAGGGACTGTAACTGATCGAGAATGAAGAGCAGGAAGAGAAGCAGGATAGAGATAATAGAGGTTTATTACAAAGCGCAGTCAGCCGGTAGAGTATTCAATGTGGCACACTCCAGAGCTGAAACCCGTGTTTGTGCACGCTGATTGGCATAACAGACTTTAGGGCCTTTTAGAACCACCACCTGACCCAGGATCAGAGAATATTTTAGCTTTAAGTTTTAAAGACAGACTGGTTTCACTTGCAGGCAGAAATAAGCCCTGTGTAACCCCACTCAAGGAGATGATGAGTGTGTTAATTCTTCAAATATACTCATGTATTTATTTTTAAACATCTGGCCAAAGAAGGGAGCTTGAAAGTCACTAAATCTTCATTGTTCAGATATTTTACTGAAGTTGAGGCATTTTAACAATGATTTTCTTGCTTTTATTCTTTAAAATTATTTAAATTTCACACATTTTAAAGGGTCACAACAGGATTCACTTATACCATCTAATTATTTCTGTAACTTACAGTTCTTGAATAATGATGTACTAATTTTCTAACTGCTAAATCAAACCTCCCTTCAATCTGTAACCCAATAAATGCTTTTAAATATCTATTATGATATTTGTGTTATGAACTGGGCATATATGATGACTAGAACAGACACTGTACCTACATACACTGTATTTAAAACATTAAGGTAAAGGAAATAAAACTAGTGATAAAGGCAAAGTGTTATGAATATAATGACATATAGGGAGGGAGAAAACTTTAACCAGTAAACCTAGTCAAAAGTAGATCTCCATAAATGAGTCATTAACCATTATTTAGGCTTATTTTTAAAATTACATTTGATAACTAGAATACTTAAAACGTTTCCTGGAACATAGTAAGAGTTCAATAAACATTTGTTTGTATTAGTATTACTATTTCTCAAGCTCTGAAGCTTTTATAAAAATGGAAGTTTTGGCAGGGTATATTAAAACAATATTAAGAAGGTGAAACTATCTGATATTTCAACTTGGTTTCCAGAGGTAGTATTTAAGAAAACAATGTATCTTCACTTAGAAAATAGGAAGGGTGTATGCAATTTTTGGTCCCAAATTTACGACCTTGGTTGATATATAGATAACCACATATTCCTTAGCACAAATCTAGAGATGGTGTTCCTGAGTGATACTTTTTTTTAAAAAAAGATTTTATTTATTTATTTAACAGAGAGAGAAAGAGAGAGAGAGAGAGATCACAAGTAGGCAGAGAGGCAGGCAGAGAAAAAGGGGGAAGCAGGCTCCCCGCTGAGCAGAGAGCCCGATGTGGGGCTCAATCCCAAGACCCTGAGATCATGACCTGAGCCAAAGGCAGACGCTTAACCCACTGAGCCACCCAGGCGCCCCCTGAGTGATGCTTTTTAATATGATGCTCTCAAACATCTTAAGTCACCTCCTAAGGGTCTTTTTGAATGTTCATAGATGAAGCACTCTCAGTAAACTACTTCTGGATCTCTTACTACTCTGCTGAGTGAATTGGCTCAACATTTCATTTCAGAGAGCATCACTAAAAACTTCAGTGATGTTGAATCTGGTCAGGCAACTTCTAAAAGAGTTTTGTCTTAACTTCAGCAATCAAAAGGCTATACACATAAACCCTAAATTACCATAGCTAGCAGAACCAATATTGCATTTTAGAAATTAAGTTCAAAATATCAGTTTTAGAAAGCTATGATCTGATTTTACTAATTTAATATCTATATGAGGAGCAATAGCTTTTTTCTTAAAGACCAAAACCCTAAATGTAGATAGAGCTGAATTGTCTAGGAATGCCACAGGCAAAATGTGTATTACATGCATGGATCAGTAATTAAAATTAAGGAGCAGGTCTACTGGGTTTGATCTCAGGGATAAATGGAAACCAATGATTAAGATTCACCATAATTCTACTTCTCATATCTAATTCAGAAGGCTTATTCTGTGAAAATTAAACAACTGTGTTTTTAAGAGAAAAATTTATAAGTTAAATTGGATAGCTCCATTTATGGAAATGAGCCAATTAAATTTCATCTCTTACTGGGGCCCAATCATGTTTGTTATCTAAGACTAATTATATTAAGAGACTGTTAAATCATAATTTAAATTATCACAATATATTATTTGATGATTTAATTGAATTATTATTTTATGATTTAATGGAATGTTCAGCAATAAACTATGAAATCATATTGCTAGGTATTACAAAAAGAAATACCTCCAAATTGGTACCAAAACATCTGTATGTAATAAAATGGTTCAACCCAATCTGCTTTGCATGCTGCATACATTTGATTTTATCATTAAAATATCAAAATATGTTTTCCATATTCAGATGCATGAATGATTAAGCATGGATAATAGGAGGGGTTTTGTTCATTAGATCAGAAAAAAGTTTCATTGAAAGGAATTAGATGTAAAAGATTTATCTTGCAGGCAGTTTTCTTAGAAATGTATTCAGAAACTTATAAAAATTAATTTACTTAAAAATACTGCCTTTTTTAGTGTTAAAGAAGATTTTCTGAATTACCTTTTTGGTCAATAATTAATCAATCTTCACGAAATTCTAGAGATTATGTGATTTAATTTTTTCCCTTTTTTACTTGATAGTTCAGCTTCTCAGACTTCACTGAGGTTGTAGGCTGTTGTATATTGGTGGGTTTAATAACTACTCACTGGTATTCATTCATCTTATTATTTGGAAGCATACTTTCTTGCTCCACAATTCTGTAGGGCTGCGCCTTTGGCAGTCATAAGGGAAAGAGATAATTTCCTGTACAATGAAGAGAATGCCTCTTTCAGGTAAAGACTGTATTCTGAAGCAAAGAAGACTGAGTGGAAAATATTTTGGAGTTTTTTTAAAGTCAAGATACTGAGAGTTCCCTAAAACTTCTCAGTTTTATTTGAGAGATAGAAATTATACTCTACTGATTATTATCTTTTGTTTGACAACTAGCTTTTTTAGTGTATCAAAATTTTCATGCCTCTTTCTTTCTTCAACATGAAGAGAAACTTTAGTCCTCTTACAAAAATAATTATACTGGAACCACGCCATTGGAGAAATGCATTAAAAATAGCCCAGGAATGTATTCAGAACAGTAATGTTGAATTTCCAGAAATGTATTCAGTAACAGTCATGTTGAATTTCCTTGGAACACACACAGTGTAGAAAACCCTGAATGAACTGGTTCCTGTTTACACTTCTGATTCACTTTTTATAACTTCCCTTCTTATATTCTACAATTCAGAAATCCTATACAACTTAAGGTTCATAATTATACTGGGCTTTCTTACTTGTTCTTAACAAGTCTTATATCTTATTCTTGTCCATGTAGCAAAATTCTGATCCATTCTTCAAGAAACTCAATAGCTGTCTTTTCTGCTAACTTGTCTCTGAATTCCCTAGCACAATTATGTGATTTTTCTTCTATGTTCTACAATTGATACATGATTTAATTTTCAAATTTTTATTGTTTTTATTAGCTTTCTTTTTTAATGTCTGTAGCTTTTTTTTTTTTTTTTTTTTTTTTTTTTT